>JBCAUG010081890.1:0-22455 GCA_038406175.1 Haplosyllis leylae | reverse complement strand
GGTCAGGGTACCCCTCCCTCCCCCACCTCCCCCCCGCCAGGTCCAGGTCAAGGCTCCCCCTCCTCCCCCTCTACCCCTACCCCAGCTCCCCCCTCCAGGTCCAGGCCAGGGTACCCCCTCCCCCTCCCCCCCCCAGGATGGGACAGCCGGGAGAGCCCTTGCTACGCAGCGGGTGGTATGCCTCTTGCGTTACGCAGGAGGACTTTCTTGTTATCAAATAGGTTCGCAGTAAATAAACCAGATTTTTGGAACAATGTGAAGAACTTTAAATCAAAATTTAAACGAACGGTAACGGTGAAAACTGTCAGGTGTGGTGTTTGATGGACGAGTTTTTCTCGATGTTGTTAAGAAGAACAGACGTGATGTATTGTTGCATGGTGGTATTTTCATGGATGCGAAAGGTATGTTGTGTGCTGTAACATCAGAGGCAAATATTCAGGTCAGAAATGTGGATCCTAATGTAATTTCCAGATTCCTTCTTTCTTACAATGAACATGTTATTTTTTACGTGATTGATTTCGTGTACGTCATATGAATACCTCGTCGTGGTATTGATTTTGTTTTACTCAAAGATCTTGCAAATTAGGTCATACATAATTAATAAAGGAAGTCTCTTTTGAATACACGCATAGAACGAAATATGGTATTCGTATATGGATCATTGTGAATGTGAAGAAAATCACTTTTGCTCAAAAGAGCAACAACTAATGTTTTCATGCGTCTGGTTGCGTGGAATTCTTCTCCGGAAAAAATATAGCAAGACAAAAGGCAATGGAATGTTTTGGTTTTCCCTTGGAATTTCATGTTCACTTTGGGAATCAATCAGATACTGTATATTACCTCTGATTCCCTAATACCAAGATGATGAATAGTGGCGAGCAATCAAATTTCCGTGATACGCATCTATCCAATTTCTTCCCGCACGATGTCCCAGATTCCGAAATAAATGTGACGACGCACATGTCGACTCAAACAAACACTACAGTGCAACATTTTGGTCTTTTGTCTCGAACATTCATGCAGTTAGCGCAACGCTAAGTAACGTTTTGAGTGCCGATTGTCCGTCTGTCCAGCTTACGAAGAACTTAAGATGTCAATTGAATGTTATCACGAGATGGTTCAAGGCCAAAAAAGTCTGCTTCAGCTAAGTAGTAAAATTGCAGTCTTATTTTGAAATAAATTTGACGTCAGACAGGGTTTGAGGTCGTTCTGAGATGTTTTCAACAGATTTCCATATTAGGAAAGGAAAATGTTTTGGAACACAAAGAAACTGAAAATCTGGCAAGGGAATTGTTTTTTTTCTCTTGGCACAAAATGTCGATATCTAAACTGGTTTGTTTCCAGCATGGAAACAGCACTGGAAGAAGGGGAAGGAAATGGGCTTCCAAAGGAACACGCATTTCTCTCGTTACAGGACCTCTGAAAAGGAGGCGCGCGCAGACTGCATGCAGTCCATGTCTTCAGGATCGAACTGATCGTGTAAATTTAGCCAACTGTTTTAATTCACCTGTGACGGCGGACAGATGCCTTGGTGGTCTAGTAATTACGACGCTCGCCTGGAATTCTAGATACCGGGTTCAATGCCCTATTGAAACACTGAATTTTTCAGTCCGTCGGAACCCGCTGTTACATTTGGTAGCCAATTACAGGATTCATTGACTTATTGTTTGGTCAAAGTGTGAGGACACACTTTCCCCAGAAGGGGGTGAATGTCACGGTGGACAGATGCTTTGGTGGTCTAGTGGTTATGATGCTCACCTGGAAAGCAAGAGACTGGGGTTCGATCCCATGTTGAGGCACTGAATTTTTCGGTCTGTTGGAACCCACTGTTACACACCTATTGAATCAAAACTTTATCAACATTCATAATGCACCTGACAACATATATACCAAAAAGGCATTTATCTCCGGGTACCCACTCGTACTGGAAAACCTAGAAAATGGAGGACTTTTTCCAGTCAGGAAAAGGTCAGGGAGTTTTAGAATTGATTTTGGTTATTTGCATCCAGCTTAAAGCTTAATTTCATTTTAAATGGTCAATAAAATTTTGTTTTCAAGCCTGGGAAAAAATTTAGAGGAAAATCTTAGAAATACAGGGAAAAACCAGGGAATTTCTTGAGACGCAAAAAGTGGGAACTCCGATTCCGAAGGCATGTTGCCCCTTATTCCTAAGGCACAAATCGAATACATAGATATAGTATATACCATTTACAACCACTCACTCGGTGTGTATACAAGGCTCTCTTCAATGATGGCAAATGTTTTGTGGCTTAGTATGGTCAAAAGCTCTTCCATTTGATGGCTCAACCTTTTTATCTGCACTTTGCTTAATATGGCACTTACTGCAAATTGTGTGGGACATGATACTCAATTAGTATGATTTACCAGTAGCATCCATGAAGCAGCAGGTGTTCATAGGTGATCCACAAGATGTTGTCCAAATGGAATTTACAGTCCCGAGGAAACTATAGTTTTAGTACTACAGAAAGATGGTAGAAATGAAATTGGATCGACATAAGAATTTAACAGAAAAATTCCTGTGATTAGTAATAGTTTCTGCGAACAGAAAGTAACGAAATGCAATTTGTTTTGAAATCTACACAAGCATTTATTGACCATACATTAGCATTTAACTACAAAGAGTTAAATTATATGTTGAATCCTGGGATTTTGGTGGCATTTCAAAATGAAATCTGCTGCCTAGGTTTTTAAATTCAGGTACATCAATCTCTTTGTAAGATTGCCGAATCTTTCCTTTTCTAGCTACACTGACCGGAATGAGAAAAAACTAGTTGTACCAAACTGAAAGAAATGGAACAAGGTTTGAAAATGGAATTTGAGGTGATTTTGTCAACCAGTTCCATTAATGGCATGTATGGTCACTTCCACAGTTGGATTGGGGTTTCAGGGAAGTTTCTTTCAGGGTTTTGGGACTATGAACTGATTTGTATCAAAGGGCCTGGACCTTTTCGTATCCAGATGGCTCATATTCAGATTACCTTGAGGGGACAGTTAGATAGTGGAACTTGGAACTAAGAAATCAGCCCTTTTTGGTTGATCATATTTCTTATTCGGATCTATGTCAGCCATTTCTAGAAATCACAAAAATTACCCTGCTCACTACTTGTCTGGTATCTAGGTATAAGATTCGAGATTCAAAATGTCTTCACTGAGGTTGTTTGTAGATGGTACACATTGAATTCCTTTACTTATTTACAAATTATTTATTTATTTACTTATTTGCGCTCTGATGCAAAAGCTCTAGGTGCTAACTTTACTAATTGACAATACTGGATGTCAAAAGAAAAAGTACCACTTAGTGTCGAGTTCAGAGACAAATTCACATGTGGATAGCCGTCCCCATACATTAAGTTTAAAGGATCTTTCACGTACTCTATGTGCTTTTGGCTGTATTAATGGTATGGAGGAGTAGGGCTGGTGCACCGTCAGCGAGCGAAAACCATCGGCCAAAATTTCTTCATTTTCATGCAGTTTTTGGGGAAACAATGGTCAAATATTAGGTTGGCACTCCCACCCCACCCCTTTATCGGTTGGTGCCCCCAGAGTGGCCCAGTCTGGGAAATCCTGGATTCGCAACTGATTACAGTGCAAACGTGTGGTCTTTCTTTTGAAAAATTGTTGGCAAGCTCACTTAATCTACCCAAACATATAGGCCCCAGGGTTATTTCATAAGTAAGTCCAAATCGTTTGTGTGCGTAAAATTGTGATGGTTTGTGCAATTCGGTGACACTTGCAAGAAAGTATTTACAAACAATACTCATAGAGTACTACTTATAGTGGGAAGCTCTTTGCAATACTTCAATGCCAAAGGACAATGTTACTTAAGACAATATATCGTCACGCAAAATACTGGATTTGTTGGCACATTTATCCACCGAATGGCATGTTACATATACGTTTTATATACACACAGACTGTGGAATGATGATCAAGGCGAATTCTATCCCCGGGAAACCAAGAACAATCACAACTCTTCATGCATTTGAGTGGAGCCTGAGGCATCTGCACAGTGTTTTCGTACATGATCAACAGCAGGTCTGCCACACAATAATACTACTTATGATTTGTTGTTGTATCTCTTTTTTTTTTATGTGTTTCCAATGAAGATGTGGAGATGAAACAGAAAATGCACGGGGTGAGCGGGCTTGAGATACTTTGAAGTAGGATATACCTGAATTTCAACCTTTGGTTGTTTGTGTTACCAAAATGTAAATCTATCTTTGAACGCTGCGCACACTGAAATAATTTATCCAACTAGGCGCGCACACGTGATGCGCATCCCTAATTTGACAATATATTTGGCCAGTGATCGCATTCTGGATGTAAGACCCCTATTACACAGCTGGGGTGACATGCAATCATGACTACATGCCAACTACATCAGTTTTAACGGCAGAACTATCCGGGGAGTTCAACCAGATTGATCCCAGGAGAGAACGGCTTTAGGATGATTGTCTAAGCGAAATCTGTTGTCTATAATAAAGTCCTTGTTTTAATCTGAGACCTTGTACAGACTCTCCAAAAATACATGTAAAGTTGAGTAAATCATCAGAAACTGGCACAAAGGCATCTCTTTTCCTGTGTTCACGCAATAAAGCTATCAAAATCAGATTTTCCTGCGTAACGATCGTAAATATGGTTTTATGCGAGGTATTAGCCTGAATAGGAAAGTTAATCAAATCGGATTGTTCCCAGTCGAAAATTAAGCAGGGCTTTTTTCGAACTGTGGAGACTTTGTAACACAAAATTATATCTGCAATGATAAATGTCCTGAAGCATATTGTAAATGTAGAATAAGAACCAATTTTTATCCCTGTTCCCTGTCTGGCCTTATTGCTACCCGTTCGCACCGAAGGGATTACCTACAATGTGCCTGGGGGGACTGTCGTATCACCATAGAGTCATATTGTCTATGTGAATGCATATGAATTAGAAAAGTATGTATTGGCTACATTTGGCCGCAACAACCTCGTGTAGTTTATTCTACTGTAAAAGCGCCTGAAGAGGTTGTCATCAACAGAAATATCAGTACAAAAACAGCCTGTATCAATTCACTGCAAATACCATTGTCCATCCATCAGTCGGGCAGCCGTATGTATATTATTAAAACATAGCTGAACGAGGATTTTTTCCCTGACGCCTGGAATGGAAAGAAATTGAGCCCCACACTCCAGCTTAATGTACAGGTTTTGGCTGTATCAACGTTCAGTCTGGTTTTGTCTAATGGTTGAATTGGGATCATCGGATAGCACATTGCGATATTCTTTATTTTTCTCAGAACATTTAGTGAATGAAGCTTCACAATACAAAGAAAAATCTTTTCTCCATTGCCAGTCACAGCAAGCGATACAACACAAAAAGCGATGTTCACAGCATGTATTTAAGCAGTGATACTCAAACCAAGACCTGTGAACTAACATTCGAGTTTTTCACGATAAAATCAAATTTTACATTTTAAGACAGAATTTACACATGCTTTAATGATTTTTCAAAATGTGTACTGGTGCATGAGACCAACTTCAGTTTAAGGTCTGCCAAGTAGCACATGCCTCTCTGGCCTATTTGGATAAACATTCAACCTTAGACCCAGTGATGGACAGTGTTGTGAGTTCAATTCCAAATGGAGGCAACTTTTTGCTGACATTTTTTTAAACCTCTTGATGTAAATTTAGGCTTAAAATGTAAATGTGATCTTATCGTAAAAAACTCGATTGCATTCACGTTTACATCTGAACAACCAGGTGTGGATTTCTTTATCCCGCCATCTCCCCAAACGGCAATTCCAACTTTTATAGTATTTCACAATGTCTGCCTATCTCGATGTAACTGTATTATATGGTACCGTGTTGTGCTGGATAATTACTTCCAGATAGCAGTCAGAAATATCCGAAAGAAAATGTTAAATGTCCATCGATTATGTAAGTCTGGCTACACGATGAGCGTTCGGCTGTTCTTGCACAAAAAACAAGATACGATAAATCAGTCAAGTTCCTGGTGTTAGGTTCTATTGGCTTACCCTTGGATTGATACTCATCTTTGAAGCGATAGCTGGAGGTGTGAAATAGATGCAAAAAAAAAAAGAAGAAACGATAGTATTAAGAACACTCCTGTGATGTAGCCTCGTGTACTGTGAAAGCTGGAGTAGAAAGGCATGTTTCGGTGAGGGAGGATAGTTGTGTTGCAAACCAGAACGTTTTCGATAGAGAATAACGCTCAGGTGAAAACTTCCAACTGTTCAGACCGTTCAGACCGAGCGAGAGCAAAAGCGAAAATTTTCTTTGATGTTTGTCGCTTATTGTTTGATCTTTTTCGATTGGTCTTTTATCCTTTTCGCTTTCGCTTCCGCTTTCGATTCGTGTGAAGAGGGCTTTAAAAGTTAGATCAGGTTAACGTTCAATGCATGTGATGAAGGATGAACCCTGCGCACCGTAAGGCCTACCCACACCAGCGAAAGCGACAGAGATTTTCGTTTTCGCTTGGTCTGGGTTACCATGGTATGAATCTATATAGTCCTTCCAAAAGATTTCACTTTTGCTTTCGCTCCAATGGGTCCAGAAGCGATCATAGAAGCGACATCGCTTTACCTTGTGTGGGTATACCCTTAATCATTGCAAACTTTGTATTTCCTGACGGACGAAATATGCTTTATTGTGAGTGTCGGGTTTAAGCAAGATAGCTCAATTTTACAGACAAAAAACTGTTAAACATCTTGAAACAGAAACTGATCTTATATTTCCTTTGTTGGAATATTCCTGTAACACATAAAAAATCTTTTTGGACCACTTGTCCACCTTAGAAAAAAATTATGGAGGTCTTTAAAATATCGTATCCATGGAAACAAAGAAATATTAAGAGTTAGTGTACATTTTGTTATGGAAGAATTTACTAAACAAAAACACAATGAAGAAGACTAATTAAATTTTGAGTGCAATTTTTGGGCAATTGGTGAATAGCTAACTGTTCCACCAAAAACTGCAATCCAAACTGGGCGTATTGGTTTGGAGTGATTTCGGACTATAAGTAGGAGATCATTATGTACCAGATGGCCTTTCAGTGCCGAAAAAGTGATCATAAGTGTCGTGTGACTTATTTCATGGCCGGTGTTTCCGACATATTTCCATCGGTTCCCATCGATTTTTGACATCAAGTTGTTTCAACTGGCCGTTGGTTCTCCTCGTTTCCTATTGAGAGAAATGTTGATGCCAAGAGCAGATGCTGTTGAAAGAAGATTTTAACATCCATATTGCTTAAGCTGCATGAAAAAAAATCATTGATATTTTTGCACCTTCAGACGAAAGTATAAAAGGTCCGAGGTTAGAAAAACACCAGAAAGAAGCTGATAGTAACTGCAGATGGTACAGAAGAATTACCTTCGGATCATCTGGGATGTTCTGTTTTACTCGTCCGGAAATATTAAGTTCAGCTACTCCAATCACTCTGAGGAAACTTCTTTTTTTCCTTCAAAGAAATATTTCATTGTTTTGTGTCAAGTTCATTACAATTAATGATATCCCAAGCTAGATTGTAAGTCAATCACAGAAAGTATTCCCCGTGGTTTTTGTCTTTGATGTCGGTTAATTTAAAACGGATTAAAATCGGGGGATTTGAGATTTGAAGAAATGAAATTCAACAAAATCAAACTCAAACTCGAAACAGTGTTTTATTTATGGTTAAATTAATATACATGAAATTACATATATTAATAAATTAATTATTGCATCCACATTTTTTTCCAAATAAAAACCATTAACATACATTCCATATTTCAATTATAAGTTCTATTGGTGGAGTTCTATTAATAAGCTGACAGATATATTCCTCATCAAATGCAATGTCAACAATATTTTTTCTCAACATGATGTTTTCCATATCAAAAAGAGGAAGTTACCGTGGATTTACAAGCTTACTTAAAACGTATTTCATGTAAAATTTTCTCCATATCTTTAAAAAGTAGATTTATTGATATAATACCTGATTTGCGTTTGCAATCAAAATAAAATGGAACAAATTAACTGACAGCTGTATGGTTTATCTTCATTTGTGCATTGCTCAGAACTTACGATTTAATCCAACCCCGTGTTCCCGTCATGTCTCAGGCTGATGTATCGGGGAATGTTTGTATTTCCGTGGAATATGAATTGTTCCAGGGTAGACCTTTGCTTCAGGGCTTCAGTAGATCATTCTTAATAGCAAAGTGACTGAACCCGATGGCTTCTTTGGTGGCTTTTACAGAGGAGAGACTGCTCTGCAGAAAATTACATTGATGAAGTAAATTTGCAGTCTTTTGGCAAAAGTGAGCAAAGATGTCTTTTCTTGGGAACAAGGCATTCAAAAAGACCCATGTTGCGAAGACCCGTAAACGCTCTGGCTGATTTAGCATTCGTGGGATCATGTCGGTTGACATGATATATGGTAATACTGTTTATTGATGTGTAAGACCCGAACCCTGCACCGTCTGACGACTTCATTTCAAGAGGTGCCATTGTTTCCCAGGGGAAGGTGCCATTGTCGCAAAAACACAGACAAAAAAATCGCATTACTATAAGAGTTTCCCAAAACAGACGTGGTTTCAAACAAATGTACTGCACTAAAATAGAACACTGATGAAAATCTGATTTTGTGCACCTTTGGACCATTTAGTCTCCACAAGGAGACTATCTGTTATGCACATAACCACAACTGACAGGAGAAATCTGCTGGGAGAAAAATGTCAAAATTTGGTAGTTCACCTCAAATTGCCACCAGATGTCTCACAGGCAACCCCCCCCCCCACAAAAAAATCAAAATTTGAGATTTTGAAAGCTTTTGGACTCAGGAACAAAAATTGGAAAACCTGCCCTCACCCCATAAATTATGGGGATTTGAGACTTTTCCAGTTTTGGACTCGGGAACAAAGTTGGAAATCTAAACCCCCCCCCCCCCAGTAACCTTTTGCGGAGACTATGGTGTATTATAGGTAGGTTACCGGCTCATTTTCAATGTTTTCAGAAGACAATTTGCAGTGTGTTAATACATGTTGTGATTGTTAAATTTTTGTTTTAATAACTTAGAAACAATACATAATTAGGAGGTTTTCTACTGAAAGCACCAAATATGAATTTTGACAATTTCAATTTTACCCATCAAAGTCAACAACAGGGGAACAGTAGACTTAATTTATTCCACAGGGTGAGTAGTTTCCCAAATGAGTGCCTCTTCATTTGAATGATAATAAACGTTTAACAGACTACTTGGAGAAGTTGGTTTCAAATCCCACTCGAATGACATATCGCGGCATTATAAAGTAGAATACGACATGAAGGATTCTTTACAGTTACATGTGCAACACAAGTAAAGAAGTAACCGTTTAGTATCACTGCTAACTCTAAAGAGTGTGAAATACTTTGTGATGGAATGAATATCTTACACAGCATTTGGGAGCATTACGGTATATAGTAGATGATCGGACAGGTGAGCAGACCTGTCGTGGTGCGCAAGATACAAATTCGCTCAATGTCACCTTGTATTTGTTACTGTAAACGGATTGATCATGCTTTGTATGTAAATTTTAATGCCATATACAATGATTAAGATATAAAGTAATGTAATAAAAGAGACTGAGTCCTGTAACGCGACGTTAGGTATCACTTGACGGCCGTAAATTATTCAGTAAATTGTTCAGTAGGCAAAGTTTGTCTGTGCCAAGAAAATTAAGTTGATCAATCCGGACTTAAAGTCAAACGGGCTTTGAGACGTCATAAACTTTTTAAAATTTTTTTTTTGAAAATTTTGGAGGACATAAGTCCTTTTGGACTTCTGCTGTTATCTGCCCTGGGTTTCAAAGCTAGCGTGGATCCCTTGTGTGTTTTCTTGCTTATGTGATCCTCAGATTCACCTCTGGTGTGTCACCTGCTGACTGCTGACTGAAAATATTGTCAGCATGGCAGCCGAGCCTTTTCAATCCATGTATTTGCAGACTTGTCCACAAGCATTGGTGGAGGCTCAGGGCTTGAACCCATGACCGTCCGTGCTGCACACAGCAAACACAGTGCTGTAGACCACTCGGCTACTACGGCTCGGCCACGCCACAATCTTCTTTAGGTGGAGTCCTTGTTAAAACCGGTTACGTCACCAAACGAAAATTTCTTTTATTTTCAAAAGAGACGCTTGCTTTGAGCATGTCGTTCATCTCTTCCTTTAAAGATATTGTGCAGGAAATAAAAGGTCCTTCCATTTTCAAAAGAGATTTGCTTTGAGCATATCGATCATCGCTTCCTTCAAAAAATATTGTGAAGTAGATAAAATTTCCTTCATTTTCAAAAGAGTGGCTTGGTTTGAGAATATCAATCTTCAAAGATATAGCAAAGTGAATACATGTACGCCACAAAAGATAAGGGAAACATAAGTGGCTAATGGGCCATTCTGTAGAACGTGATATGGGTCCCTAGGTGTAGGTACGGGAATGAGTACAAATGGATTAGAATTGGCAATAGAATATAGTGTGGGAGAGTATGAGATAAGTGCCGAGAGAAGAGGTAGAGATTGAAAATCGTGAAGACAATCGAGATGTCTCAAGAATTATGGCACTCGACAAAAAGTAACCACATTTAAATGGGCCAAAATACATTCCAGCAAATGGTACATGAAATGAAAGAAAGCTCCAAAGAACTATCTTTTTCTGATAGTTTTGTGATCGTCATGAAGACAAATTCTTTCTCGAGTTAAAAGTCCAGACCACCTTTACTTCACCAGAAAGATTTCTTTTCCCAAAGTTGATGATTTACGTGAAAAGATGCCGCGAAGACCAACTGCTACTCGTTTCTAAATTAATGGTGAAGTCGGGTTGAAATTCCCGAGACACGATAGGTTTCCAATCTTGGTAGCAATTTTACGTGGAGGACCGCAGGATTTATTGTAGCGCCTGGTGCTTTTAACCTCTAATTTGATTTGGGCAAGATATATTGCATCTAGGCAGAGGACCATCCATTGTCAGGAACTACCCACTTGCAAAGAAAGGAACAGTGTAGAAATTTGGCGTTTGTTCTTTGTTTGTAACTGTGATAAAATCCACTTCTGTTGGTTTTAGGAGACCAGGTAAAATAGTCGTAGATAAAACGTTGAAACGAAAGCAACGGGTTAATCAACTTTTTACAGACAGTAAAACTTCAGATAGAGACGTCGGACTTGGGTAAATGACGACAGTGTCACAAGAAACGTAACTTTTTTGGCAAACATTAAAGAGGAACTACTTAGGGTGCAATTATGGTATGTTCACACTCAGCGACACCGAGAACGATATATGTAGCGAGACCGATAAAAAGGCTAAATTTAGCCAATGGCATCAGTGACAGGTGCAGTGTGAAATGTTCCCCATATCACAGTGGAACTCATAATTATCATTGTTGGTCTTGTTCTCGGTGTTGTTCTCGGTGTCGTCCACTGTGAACAGACCACTATATTGGAGCAAAAGCGAAAACGATGTTTATGCCTTTGTCGCTACTCAATATAAACACACAACTGGGAAATCGATGTAGCCATTCCAAGCGACGTCGCCTTCGCTGTAATGTATATGCACCTTAAGCAACCCAAATACCACTAATAGACAAAGAGTTGATCTAATATCTAAAGATCGCGGTCTCAGCTTCACAGAATTCACACGACTTGCCTTGTTTTCTGCTTGCAGGGAACTGTTGGTGCTATTAGATGCAACTGATCCGGTAGAAGTTGAACTGTATGTTTCGTACGTTGTATCCAAAGCGAAATGGTCGCCCAAGTACGATATCCGAGTGTTCAGCAGCGACAACAACATGAAGGTAAACCAGCAACATCAAAGTACACTGGGTCCCGCTTATAACGAGCAAATAGATGCAAAGAAAACTGCTCGTTGTAGGAGGGTGCTTGTAGTAACTGAACTTTTTAACATTGCTGTCAACGATTTTGATGCAATGAAATCCACTCCCTGTAAGCGGGTGCTCGTTGTAACCAAACTCGTTGTAAGCGGGACCCAGTGTAAATGGATTGGCTGCCACTTTCAGAATATTACATCAGCTTTAAAGATTTCGCAATTCCAAGGACATAACGACTATCACACTGAATGACACCAATTCTTCGATAATTAAGCCGGCGTTCCCTTCAAAATTTCTGAACAATATCTAAATATACATCACAATTTCCAAATTACTGATTCTCACCACAGATCCAGTACTACGGAATAGTGCAGCAGGCGACGGGTGAAGACTGGGACGACACCAAGCTGTGTCTGTCGACCGCCATGCCCAGTGTGGGAGGAACCGTACCCGATTTGGGCACCCAGAGACTCAGCTTCAAACCCAAATTGTAAGTGCGGTGTTTAGTGATTGATTGCCGTGAACATTTGCATCAGGAAACCTCACCAAGAGACTCATTGAGACTCATTTTGGACTACAGCGAACCACCTTTTCATTGGATCCCGATTTTCGTTACCTTAATTTCCGTCGTTCATTTTAAAACCCGGACCTAATTACTGACCACGTACGTAGTGCGAGGGAAGGTAATGTTATCAGTCGTGTGTGTGATTCTGTTCTTGGGGCTCCCGATTTTCCATGATGCACCAGGATAGACAGGAAAGAGCCCCCCCCCCCTTTCTAAATAGAAGGATCAGGTTGGAAAGAGTCCCCCCCCCCAGCAAAGGTTGGATAGGGTACCCCTCCCCTCTCAGGCCAAGGTTGGGTAGGGTCCCCCCCCCCCCACCAGACAGAAGTAATAGGGACAGGGGCTGTGGTCGGTATGCCTCGGAATGTCATTGGAAGGATGTCTTGTTTCTTGAAATAGCTTTAGTTGACTGGTTCTGATTCCCAACCTGAGTGGTACCCCCGCCGCACTGTCCTCCGTGTAGTCGGCGGCCCGGAATGAGCTGGCGCCGTGGTTCAGGAAGAGTTAGGCCTCCGTACATAATTTATCATTACAGGCTTCTACAGAATATTAACAATTGTGATTATGGATCGGTTAGATTAAAAAATTAAGTTTTGTATTATTCTAGAGGATTGAAAAAGTGGCGATGGGAACTGTTAAGATAATTGACTCCGTGAAGACAAGGCGAAGTCTCCGATACCTTTTTGAACGATAACATGTTGTTACGATGAGAAGAAAATCAATACATTGTCTGAATGAACTTGTGACATGATTTTTGTTTCCTTTTCTGTGATTGAATAGAACTAATTTTCATGGATATGATTTCTAGTGTACAATATTAGCTTTGTCTAAAAATTGACTGATATTGTCTGAACAGATGGCAAAAGTATTCACAGCATTAAATGACGCCTTGGTAGTGGAGGAGACAGGCGTAGAATACAAGTCAGGAGCATGGTTGTTGCACCGATCCGTGTTGCGAGAACTACGCAATTATTATTGAAAGCAGTGCGTTCTTTATGCGCTGATAATGTTTATTTCCAGGGATTTTAGCAATCTGCGCCACTTAGCCACAGATATCAATGGGGAAATTGACCCCCAGTTTATCCAGAAAATTACCAGTGCCACCACCAAGGGCAAAACAAGCAGGTCAAGGTCATTCCAGTTTAGCGCCACCTCGGGATCACCCTCTAACAGACGCGGGCGCCTCCAGAAGGCGGAAACAATCTCAGAGGATCGGTTAGAGAGCGCACGTCAGGCGTCTAATCTGGATGAGAAGATCGCCCCGGCTCTGGAGACCAGGGTCAACCTCCTGAAGGACGACAACACATCGCAGCCCAGCTCTGATGACGAGAAGGCGCCGCCTCCACTTATTCCTCCAGCACCCACCATCCAGGTGCAGTTTGCATGGCGCTTGTCATAAATTAAACTAGTTTCTTTTAATATTTTTACCCCAGTATCTTATTACAGGTTGATGATGCGTTATTCATGTTCTTCAGTATTTTTATTTTTACATTTTAAACGTTTTACTTTTAGTACACAGCATGGGTATCTCAGAATAGGTCGCAGAAGTTGGTCACTTAAAGTATTCATATTAAATTTTATGATGTTTTGAGAATCTGTTTTGCCGTCTTTAAATACATGAGCCATTCTGAACTGTTTTCAGTGTATTTCACAAGAATCACATGGCAATCAGTCAAAAAAAAACGAACTGTTTCTAAAAATAAAAATTGACGTTTTTATTGCCAAGAACTGAAGTATTTGGAGATGGCAAAGATGTACACAATTTTTTTTGTGTGTATCGGATACCCGTCTGTCACTGTGGTTTTATTTCAAATGATATTATTAGCTTTGTGTTGTCTCCATTTTGTCAGTGTGTTTTGCCATGCCGCACTTTTTAATTTTTGCACGGAAAATAGAAGGAACAAAGCAGTTCAAAACAAGAAACTATTTCGACGATCACTCCTTGTAAAGCACACAGACTTGCTTGAGGTTTCCGATGAAGATTCGGCTGAAGCTTCTGCTTTTGACTCAGCTGGCTTTGAGGATAACGCCGCGTCAATACAGCACGCCACTGCAGAGGTATTGCAGGGGATTCCAGAAAAAAAAAATCAATAAAAATAAGTTCAAAATAATGGTGAAGTGGAGTTCCAATTCTGTATTAGAACACAAAAATACTCTTTTGATGGATGGTACTGATACATGTTGCCACAAAAAGGAAGTGCCAGTGTGGTTACATTCTGGTTTTTCGTCACTAAAAAGGTAGGTGATGAATAGTACGTTTTAGTGTCACAGATCTCTCGAGAGAAAGGTGAGTCTTATTTATCTATGGCACTATCTCAATGGAGATGTGAATCATGGCACCAACAAGCAGGCAGCGGGTAAGTTTCATTTAATTAAAGAAGCATTTACTGTTAATGAACAAGAAAATCTTTCTTTTAGGACAAGAGGCTGACTGGGTGACCAACGCTGATCCGAGGAATGTACAGAGGGTTCATAATAAAAACCAAAACCTTGTTTCTTTACAAATAGCAAATTGAAGAAAAAGTCGGCGTTTGGATTCGGATTTGGCGGGGCATCGTTTCGGTCGGCTCCCATGGCTCAGAGGGGTTATTGTGCTCAAGAAGTAGCGTACGAACAGTTCGACCTGGAAGAATCGGAACCTTCTATGCCCGAAATGGAACATGCTACCGCAGAGGTTTATATCTTATCTCCCTGGTGCCTCTCAGCTTGTTAATTTCATGAGCACCACTGGTTAATAACATGCAAACGATTGAGTATTTGACACTGGTAGGTTGGATGTATTGTGAAGAAGATATCAACTTCAGGCTGGTAAGACTATCCGTTTTAAAAGCGACAGTCTTTGATCAGGAGACCGATGAAGATGATGTGAAAAGAGGTAAAATGACCCCAGTCCTCCTGACACTTGTAACAACTGCATAATTCTCTAACTGCGCATGCGACTTCTTTCTAGGTACCTACCTCGTGTTTCTATTGCACAGTATTCCCCAAGTTCATTCACGTCGAGTCGAACGTGAACTCGAAATCCATGTCGCTAACAGATGAATTCTTTGTAATTCTTACCACACAGTTACATATTAACCGCAAACATCAAACATAAAGTTCGCTTTCGCTTAATGTGAATGAACATTTGCGCCTCACAACTTTAACTCCTACATGTATTTCTATTTCACTTCCAGCTGCATGACACCGAATAATGTACAACTGTCGAAGTGTGCTGCGTCATAAGAACGAACATTTCTGAACACTTGCTTGGCTCATAGTTCACACCGCCACGCCTGTAGTATGTACGTACATGGTTTGTTACTTTCGTAGCGTCAGAGGTTCAAGAACTCTGGAATACATGATTGGATTTGCGGAGCGTGAGTCCAAAAGTCGGGGTTCTTTTCGCAAGAAAAAGGCGTTGTCTGCAGTAATGGATGCTGATGCGGAATTGGGATTGTTGGACGGCAGCGTAGCAGAAGCAGCGCCTGCCATGGAACATGCGACAACGGAGGTGAACATTTCTTTCATGGCGTCCAACACCTCTTGCGGTGGAATCTGATACTTTTAAATCTCAATGAAACATTCCAAATGTCGTGATATTTTCCTGGTGTAACGTTTTCAGTCCCCTCCCCCCGTTTTCGTACGGCCCCTCTTGTGATGGTTAACTGGATTTCGGTTAACCTCGACTGTAAAGGTTGATGAAACTTACAGTTGGTGGTGGCACTACAGTTGGTGACAAAACTTTTTACAGTCAGCAATGAAACTTTACAGTCAGTGATGAAATTTCCATTGGTACACACTGCCTGTAAGTTTTGTCACCAACTGTAGAGTTTTGTCACTGACTGTAAAGATGCCACCACCAACTGTAAGTTTCATCAACCTTTACAGTTGCTTATCACCAGACAAGGGGGAGGTGATTGAAATCAAAGTTAGTACACCCCCATGGGGTGATTGAAAACAGAAATTTCAGATTTTGTACGCACGAGGGGTGGGGGGGGGGGCGACTGAAAACGTTTGACCAGCTGAAATTCCTGAGAAATTATGAGGAGTTCTTCGGAGACTTTCGGTGGGACATTTTCAAAAAAAAAAACCACTTAAAATAATAAGTTATGTCAGATCATGCACCACGGAACATTTTATTGCAATGATCTAATAATTTGGAAGAGTTGAAAATCAATTGCTATTTCTGCTTCAATGTGGATGTCATGTACACAGTTCCCTAGACTACACCCTTCTTTTGGTTATGGCGGTTATATGACAGATTTTGGGATTATGCATGGACATGCAAGTCAGTCTTTCTATTGATCAGTTACTGTAACTCTGATGATTCCTTGGTTTGAAGATTCTTGGGTACGTTCATGTTAAAAACTCACAGTGATAAGAGAAATTGGTTGTTTCCTATTTCGTGCACAAATAATGCTGCTTTTTCTAGTGCCAGGGCTCACTGATTTGAATAAATTAACAATATCTAATTTTCTCTAGGTGCTGGAGGTCCTTGGCTACCTAGGCTTTTCATAAATTTAAGCGACTAATAATACCTGACGTCATTAATGTCATGGTTTCAGTGCAATTTATTTGTTAGTGCGCCTTTCAAACCTGCAACGCGTGGTCCGCAAATGTCCCTGAAGAACTTCAAAATGTTAGCACGGAGGGAGTCAGCGAGCACAGCAGAACGTACACTTTACGCCGACAGCATGACGATTGATGAAACGTCCGTTCTGGAAGAAGAGATACGGACCCCTGTGATACAACATCCTGCGACAGATGTGAGTCACCTGCTCAGCATGTATTGTCAGGAGAATTGTGACAAAACTGCATTTCGTGGAAAAACTGTTGATGATTACCTTTGTGTTTTTTGCTCAACTGAAAAAGTTACAAATTTTGGAAGCCATTCTGTCTTCAGACTGCAGAACTAATCCGGACTGTATTTACTGCTAGTGTATTCAAATGACCTTGACGAATCGTGCTAGATTGAATTCCGTTTTGACCGTCATCATTTACCATGCGCGAAAACTAACGTTTGTCGAATCAACATCATATAGAACTGTTATTACCTCTTCTGCACTAAATCGTTCAAAATCTTTGTTCTGTGCTTTTGCGGAATTGATTAACATTCGTACTAACACCCTAGGGACGTAGCGAAATTTTGCTTTTCTGGAAGAAGTATGAATTGAAGTAAGTGACACAGATTTTGTTATTTATTGACCATGACGATGAGTAGTTTTGCATGCTGAGCATGTTGTCCTGTGTTTCTGAGGTAAGAGGTTTCTTTGGCAATTGGCTTTCATTTTGTCACCAGGCATTTCTCATTGTTGTAATGAGTTTACGAATTGCATGAGTTGGTGTTTCCGTGGTGCATGGTTATGATCTAATGTAATGTACAATCGTTACCATGAAAGGTCTCAAAGTGATACTCCAACATTAGAACAAAAATTTTGATATGTAGCAAATACAGAACTGAAATTATCGAAAAAAGTTCTTGAGCTGTCATCGACTTTGTCAGCTACAGGAAACCGATTCCTTTGGCGAAAAATAGAGACTGTTTAATTTCAATCGTAATTGTTTCATAGTTGTAATCGTAACGTGTCTCGCTGTGTTCCAGGTTAAGGAGAGTATAACGAGCACAATGTACGAGATTGCGCGACGCTCGAGCATACCATGCGACAACCAGGGACACAAGGTAGGTTTCAGTCGTACGCTATTGATCCACAATACTTGCCAAAATTAACCCATGAAAAGGTTCTTTGATCCAACAGGAATGGTATACTGAATGAACTATTTCTTTAGCCCATTTGAAGATAGTTTAAAGTTTCAATTCTTGTACGCGATTGGACCCAAAAATCATAGGTGCGTCTTTCTGTTTCGCCCCATGCACCAAAAAGGGGAAATTGAAAATTTTTTGACCCCCCTCCCCCCCCCCCCCCCCCCCCCGTGTGGGAGAGGGGACCAAATCCATGGCTCCGAGGTCATGAATTTACGACATTGAAGGTCCAATCGAGTAACAGGAAAGATGTAGGCGGATATTGGCTGCGAAATGACTGATGTTTCTATCTGTTCATAGGTGTCAGTAGCCATCGTAGATTTGAAACCAACATTTGAATACGAGTGTGTTCCGAAACGCACGAGCCACGCTTACCTCAAGGCTAAAGTCAAGAACACTTCCCCGTATGCGCTGCTTGCCGGACCAACCAACATCTTCCTTGATAACAACTTCATTGCCAAGGTAATGAGAGGACGTCCAACTTTTTAAACACCATTATTTTAATATTGAATTTTGATATCGGAAACTTTACGAAAATCGTGTTACATTTCACTTCTCTGGTACAAACTGATCTCACAGACAGAATGTGTCTCCTGATAAAAGTTGACTGAAAAATGTACAAAACTTCTCAGATGCAATGAGGAATTTTGCTTCTAGAAAGAAGAGTGTCCTGATTCAGTCAAAATAGAAAATGCAATGCTGAAATCTCTTACCGCATATTTTGCCTCCCACAGGCTGAATTGAAGGCAGTGAGTCCCTCTGAAGATTTCACGTGCTCACTTGGTGTTGACCCGGGACTTAGAGTCGTGTATAAACCTGTGTACAAGTACAGAGAACAAAGCGGATTACTCACCAAGACCGTGGTCACCACCTACAAACAGGTAAAGAATTCCGTTTTAGCACAACGGTTTCTTTTTGACGAAATGTTGTCAAAGGAATGGATAACAAGAAGGTCCTCCTGCGTAAACGCAAGAGGCATATCGCCCGCTGCGTCCAAGGGAATTATGCCCCCCAAAAAAATTTTCAAAAAAAAAAAATTCAAAAAAATTTGGGGGGGGGGGGGGGACTCGGGCGGAGTACCCCCCCCTTTGGGTACTCAGGCTGAGTCCCCCCTGGCTGGGACTGAGTACCCCCCCCCCAGCTGGGCCTGAGTAACCCCTCCCCCCGGCTGGGACTGAGTACACTCCCCCAGCCAGGACTGGGTACCCCTCCGTGAACTGACAAACATGACTCAAACTATTACCTTTCCCCATCCTTCGGATGCGGGCGTTAAAAACAGGATTTAGCGAGAGATGACATACTAAGGAAAAACAGCATTAGAAAATCATCATAATGGTCGAAAGGTCTATTGTCATCATAATAGCTGTGCTAGAAGCCTGTCGGCTTTCTTATTGTATTCACCTTTTGCCATCCATAAAAATGTTAAATACGCCTTTACGCTGGGTGATAGCGAAGATTTCTTTGATCTTTACCACCACTCAATTGGAATAGCAATTGTCGATTAAATTTCCTAACAACCCATCAGTAAGGGACGCTTGAAATCGGTTAGTGCCGACTAAATTAATCCTGAGGTACACGAACCTACTTTGATTGTCACCAACAGCAACTCATTGACAGGAACTTCGGATTAGCGTGCAAAAGAAAAATGCGTTTTGTGATATATAGAAACACATGAAATAAAAACTGGCATCTTGGATAAGAATCATCCGTTCAAACCACTCTATTTATTTACTTGGTACATTTTCAGGTGATCGAGATTAAGAACACTCATCCAGATTCTATAAAAATCCTCGTCATGGATCAACTTCCTCTCAGCTCTGAAGAAAAGATAAAGGTGAACTTTTTTTTGGTGGCTCGGGACCGTCAATTATTTATTGGATCACCACGTTCGTCCTGGGTTTCAATTTGCAGAAATAAAATACCCAACAATGATTTCTTCCGTAACCACAGGTAACACTTCAGGAACCGATTATCAAACATCCGGAGAAGTACGACAAGACGAAGCCGACGCGACTCAACAAACTCAACAACGTCGAGTGGGACGTGGAGATCGGGACGAACGAGACGAAGGAACTGACGCTCAAATACACAGTGGAGCATCCCATCGCAGAGGAGGTGGACAGCACCGTGGTGCACATATCTACCGGCACGTCCTCGTCGTCTGAAGCTTAAATACAGTAAATCCTCCCATTTACACTGGGTCCCACTAATGGACCATTCACATCGGCTTTTTTCTTTGCTATTGGGATTACGATTGCGAATCGCAGAAATTGGGTTGTACTGTACTCTATGGATGCTTGTGATCAGGTTGAAGAATGAGTTGTGTACCCATTTTTTGCGATTTTAGTACAAACACATATATGGAATTCAGTTGAGAAAATCGTTGAGAAAAAAGTTGGGAAAATAGTTGAGAAAAAAGCCGATGTGAATGGACCCTTACAACGAGCATTCGGCCATGACAATTTTTTTCTTGTGAGGAAATTTGTGTCGTTAACACCACAATGTTAAAATGGTCGATTACAATGAGAACGACCTGCAGCGAACTGATTTCTACGAATGTTATTGCTCGTTAAAAGTTGGATCCAGTGTACTGCCATTTTTTAAAACACAAAAAGGAGCTGACCGCGTAAAAGAGTACAGTATAGCTTATCTTACGGTCAATATGTGGACACGATTTTGGGCCGTAGAACGTAACTGATCGCTTTACAAAAGAAAATAGATACATACGCTTACAGTGAACATCCAGCTTTACAGAGCAGATTGCTTCTTTTGCATCATTAAGCGGGACATTGTAGATGACTCATGCCATCACATTGTATTGCTAAAGAAATTAGATCACCACCAGGTATAATGACCGCAAAGTGGAGGATCTTATGTAATGACATTTTCAAAGATCAAAAGTGATTCATTTTAGTTGTTTTGAAAGTTTCATCAAAATTCATGTAGATTTAAAAATTGTTTTTATTTGAATCAGAAAGAATGGGATATATCACAAATTAAAACCTGCAAAACGAAGAAAGACGCGGGCGTTACTCAAAAAATATAAAACAGAAAAAAATTCGTGGGGACCCCAGGTGTAGATTGTAAAAGCGAAAATTAAACGGAAAAAAGGAGTAATTACGATATTTAATAAAGCAATACTTGGTAGTAAAAAAGTACCAGTGGCGGATCTCGGATTCTCCGAAGGAGTGGGCGCCAATCCTTCCATACCAATATTTTTTGCCACCAAAATTACCGAAAACGTGCATGAAATTAAATAAATTTGGGTTCTGAAAGAAAACGCCCCTCCCCTGGATACATCACTGAGTGCAACTCAGCCGTACCATTGAAATACAATAGACTACCCTGTTTGCTTGCGAACAGGAACCAACCCTGTAGTGCATCGGCAATACTGAAAATATAAATTGCAGGAGACAAAAATTGATTTTTTTACAGTTTCACAGCGCAAGCGAATGCGCTTGTCTTGTAATACAATTTGTACAGCCAGGATTTGCTATCTTTAAATGCTATTAATATTACGATTACATCTGCCGTACATTTTGTGACCAGGTGCGAATACTGATTTAGCACAACTATTTTCCCAAGTCTTTCAGTTTCTCATTTCAGGAACGTTTTCTTTACGAATGTTTGCAGGAGATTTGTTGAAAATGAGTTTTTGTAATTTTGTAAAGCTCTGTTTACATCAACGTTTGCATCACCTTTAATGCAATGTTAAATTTGACGCAAACGCAGACATTAAGTGTAAACAGACCTTAAGCGAGACAGAATAATTGAAGCAAAATGTCGTCATGTATTTTGTTGCTGGTTTTACTGTTTTATATCTATCTAACATGGCTCTTGTTAAGATAAGCGATTTTTAAGAAAGATAAGAACTTAAGATGAATGAAAAGATTATCTTCTAAATTAAATGAAAAAGTCAGAGTTACGATTTACTGGATTCCAACATTAAAAAACATTAAAAAGTGTTTGAACCATCTGGCATTTACTTGGAAAGGGTATCTGTTAGAATATCTCCGCTTTTGTCCAAGTGACTGGTTGTACATAAAATACATTTACTTTAGCAGGCCGTGCGTGTTAGAAAAGTGTCTTCATTCTAGATAAACGTATGATTCAAAGATTTACTTGGAAAAAAAACGATATATTGTTCCCAAATGAGCATCATCATTATCAATCAATTGATAAAATACATTTAATACGAAGAAAAGTATACACTGGGTCCCGCTCATAACGAGCAGTTACATTCACAGAATTCAGCTCGTTGTAAACGGTACTCGTTATAACCGAACTTCTGTAACATTGGT
>JBCAUG010081779.1:0-22455 GCA_038406175.1 Haplosyllis leylae | reverse complement strand
CTAATGTATCTGTAAACCTAACCAAGAGAACAAATTTGTCAAAATAGCTAGAATCTTTTATATTTTGTGTAATTTTCAAATTCGATTCCGAGGTTTAACCTTGTGGATAATTAAATAGTACAGTATTAATCCAAACACACTAAAAGTTTTCATGGTTACAAGTCTTTCACCTTTTGCACACGTCGGAATTAAAACAAGCTTCTAAGCAAACACACCCATTTTAGATTTTAAACTTTTCCATTTTGGCCATGGAAACAAGAAATTAAATTAAATTAAAACTATATAGTCAGAACCTTCATTCGAACCCGACCAATGTTTTACGTCAACCATATCCTACTGTTGATCAGAAGTTTTTTAGACTTCTTTTGTTTATTTTATCAGTTTGTTTCTTTGCCATAGCAACCCTTTTTGCAGCAAATAAAGCTGACCAGGAAATGAAGGCAACGGACAAGAATCTATGTGTCCCGGGATTTATTTCTTCCTGACGCAAATGACCGAAAAAGAATGAGTAAATCACTTTGTAAAAAATCTGACAGTGAACGTTTCACCAGCAGGTGGCTCGTTCGCTCCCTTCGCTCCCTGTCCATGGTCTGAGGGCTGAGGGCCAGCTGTATCCAAGGTATCCCAGGCTGTCCAAGGCATCTGAGGCCATCTGAGGCTGTCTAAGGCATCTGAGACTGTCTGAGGCCATCAAAAGCATCTGAGGTATCTGAGGCTGTCTGAGGCTGTCCAAGGCATCTGATGCTATCTAAGGCATCTGAGGCCATCCAAGGCTGTCTGAAGTATCTAAGGCCCTTGGACATGGTCCACAGCAGTTGGACATGTTGGCCCTTGGACATGGTCTGAGGCATATCCTTGGACACAGTCCGCAGCTGGTCCAAGGCCTTTGGATTCAGTCTGTGGCTGGTCTGAGGCCCTCAGATGCAGAGTGCAGAGTGCAACTGGTGTGAGGCCCATCTTTGGACACAGTCCACAGCTAGGTTCAAGGCCCTCAGATGCAGTCTGTGGCTGGTCTGAGGCCCATCATTGGAAGCAGTCCATGGTTGGTCTGAGGCCCTCAGAATCCCTAAAATGCAGTCCACAGCTGGTCTAAGGCCCATCTCTGCACAGTCCACAGCTGTTCCACAGCCCTTGGATGCCATCTGCAGCTGGCCTGAGGCCCATCTTTGGACACAGTCTGCAGCTGGTCCAAGGCCCTTGGATGTGGTCTGTGACTGGTCTGAGGCCCATCCTTGGACACAGTCCGCAGCTGATCCAAGACCCTTGGATGCAGTCTGTGGATGGTCTGAGGCCCATCTTTGGACACCGTCTGCAGCTAGGTCCAAGGCCCTTGGATGTGGTCTGTGGCTGTTCTGAGGCCCATCCTTGGACACAGTCTGCACCTGGTCCAAGGCCCTTGGATGCAGTCTGTGGCTGGTCTGAGGCCCATCCTTGGATACAGTCTACAGCTGGTCTCAGGTCCTCAAATACTGTCCATAGCTAGTCTGAGGTCCATCCTTGGACACAGTCCATGGCTGGTCTATGGCCCTTGGATGAAGTCTGTGGCTGTTCTGAGGTCCATCTTTGGACACAGTCTGCAGCTGGTCCAATGCCCTCAGATTTGGTCCACAGCTGGTCTGAGGCCCATCCTTGGACACAGTCCACAGCTGGTCCAAGGCCCTTGGATGAAGTCTTTGGCTGGTCTGAGGCCCACAGATACAGTCCAAAGCTAGTCTGAGGCCCATCTCTGGACAGTCCACAGCTGGTCCACAGCCCTCAAATACCATCTGCAGCTGGTCTGAGGCCCATCTTTGGACACAGTCTGCACCTGGTCCAAGGCCCTTGGATGCAGTGTGTGGCTGGTCTGAGGCCCATCCCTGGACACAGTCTACAGCTGGTCTCAGGCCCTCAGATGCTGTCCATGGCTGGTCTGAGGTCCATCCTTGGACACAGTCCATGGCTGGTCTATGGCCCTTGGATGAAGTCTGTGGCTGGTCTGAGGCCCTCAGATGCAGTCCACAGCTAGTCTAAGGCCCATCTCTGGACAGTCCACAGCTGGTTCACAGCCCTCAGATGCCATCTGCAGCTGGTCTGAGGTCCATCCTTGGACACAGTCCACAGCTGGTCCAAGACCCATGGATGCAGTCTGTGGCTGGTCTTGGGCCCATCCTTGGACACAGTCAATGGCTGGTCCAAGGCCCTCACATGTGGTCCATGGCTGATCTGAGGCCATGCTCTGGGGGTAATAGGGGTGAAGGTGGCAAAAAGAGTAAAGGGGAGCAAAGGGGTGAAAGGAGTGAAGGGGGTGAAGGGAGTGAAGGGAGCAAAGGGGAGCAAAAGGGGCAAAGGGGGTGAAGGGGCAAAAGGGAGTGAAGGTACTTCTACACAGCAACAAAAAGTTTGATCAGCACATATAGTGCTCAGGTATCCCCACCACCTGTAAATAGAACTATTATCTTACATACAGTCACTGAGCCACAAAAAGCCTTTGTAGGTCCCCACCACAGGCCCAAAATTTCGGGGCAAAAAGTCTCAATCAACCACTAAGGTGACTCTAACGAGCCACCAATGATTACACGTCTGAATTTTTCCAGCATACTGAGGGATGGCTCTGATATTCACAGCTTTTATAACAAGCAGTTTGCTATTAGATGTCTTGTTTCAAAACTCTAAATATCAGTTCCTTCCCTAAAGTATACTAGAAAAATTCAAATGTCACTCCTTAGTATTAAATGTAATTGTACATTATTATTTTTTATGAAAAGTTTTGGTTTATTCAGGTATAATTTCTCGTGGTCCTTGTCTGTTTTGCACTGAAACAGCTTAGGAAGTCGACTTCTTAAACTCTAAGTTTCTTTACTCTTAAGACACATTAGTAAAAGACCGAGGTCTCTAAAATACCACATTTACAGGTAACTTTATCCCAAACAGTCTCCCTACTTTCGATTCAAAGAAATAAGGGAATAGGTATCACTTTAAAAGTTTCTTAAGTATCTAGCCCATTGTTGTTCAGAAATTGATGCTGCCATTTCAAAGATTAAAACCTGGTGTTAAATTCCTGACTTCACTTTGTATAATACTTGACACTTTTCCAATGATGTTTCTCTTCTCTGTCTATAAAATGGGATGGAGAAATGGGTCATAAATGAAATTGATGGCATATTGAGCCTCTTTGATGCTGAAGTTTCAATAGAAGTTGGCAGCCATAACACCTTTTTGATCTGGCAGCTTAATACATCCACTTGAAACTTCTTCAAATAAAGAGCTTGATTCTGTCATAAAAGGGGAACATCTTATCCATATTTACCTTTACATTTTACTGAAGTTGTACAGAATTTATTCTAATTGAAAATATATTCTGCAAAACACATCAAGAACACACCGAGATACAATGTATTTGTTTTGTTCTTTTTTTCATTTACAAATTGCGGGCCGTCAAAACAACGATCCAGTCATTATAAAATTACATTTAATATTCCATGTATTACACTTTCAAATGTCACTTTTTGGGAAGAAGAAACCAATTTGATGACAGATGTAATATTTAATTACTGGCTTTTTCTATGCTTTTCCTGCTTTCCTAGATGGCGCCTGTGCAGGGTAAACAAATAGATTGGCCCCCATGACCTTACATGGCCACAACTGCTGGATTTTGACATAAGAGGACGCTCGTCACTCTGACTTACCCCCTATTACCGCGCAACCCAAAAAAACTAGTAATGTAATCACCTAACATACTAAAGACTTCTCTCTTTTCCTTCAGCTGTTCATCCATCTTTTTTATTTAAAAAATTCTATGATACATCTACCACTGAAACTAGGTACCTTTACTTCAGATAATCCAGGAAAGAACTGAATTGAACCTTATCTCTGTTACAAGAAAGAAACAAATAAAGCAGATGTTGGCGTGAAAAACATTTATGTCAAGCAAAAGTGAATTACAACTTCTCTTGTTGTAAATATAGTATACACTTCTGTTTCTTGTGGCGGGTCGGGGAGGGGGGCTCAAAACCCACTGGTTCTTTTTGTCATACCCCTACCATATTTTGGGGTCCGCTTTGACTTTTGTTTCACGATTTCAAATGTTGACGTATAATGTAGAAGAAATGGAGAATGGCACATTTTGAGTTTTGGGGGTTCAAATTGTAGATTTATTACGATATTTTGCGTACATTGAGCACAAAATTCCCGTCAGTAAAGGTCACTATGTCCGAATTATGATTCATTTTGAGGTCAGCTCCCAGTTTGGATGACCTAAATACTACAAAAAGCAACTCAAAAAAGCCCTGGATATTCAAAATTGATTTCTTGTTGCTTGACCAGCTTTGTGGCCAAAAAAGCAGGCATAAGCTGTGGTGAAGTATCGACGGTTTATTTGAGGTCACGTTAAAAGCTCAAGTCGATGAACACGTCTGTCTGTTCACATCAAAAATAACTTAAAGGGGGCTGGTGGAGATTTGAAGGACATTGAAAATGGAAATCCAATGGATGCTTTATGCTTTGATTTCGTCAATCATTTTGAAGACCTCAAAATGATAAATGATTTGGAAGTTAAGAAAAGAGAGGTTGGAGAATATACTTTTTGAACATCAGACCTACATATATATTTTTTTATATATAGTATTATTGTTGACTTTAAGGTAATTGAAACTTAACTCAATCGTTAAATTTATTTAGATCTAATTTCACTAAAACCTGCTGGCCACACAAGTGTGATCTGAATTAACTAGGCTCTACTCATTCTTTTTCTTTAACCATTGTACAGAATAATGAGGAGTTTAGATCACTCTGGCCCCTGTGAAAGATCCGCTGCTTGTGCTATAATTTTCTGCACAACACGCAGCTAAAATCTGTCGGTACAAACATTGTAAACTCAGAGATAAATGTTACATAAAATTACAAATTGCTGAAATATTTGGAGCATTCCTAACAAATTTCACAGACTGAAAAATAAGCAGCCTCAGCAGACAGTGACAGTGGCCAGAATGGAACTGTGTGTCTATCTGTGTGCAGGATAGGTTTTGGCCCCTCAGGATGTCCATTCAATGCTCCATTATTCTGGATGATTTGTATCCACAGGGTTCACTGCCCTGGATGGAAGATCCTTTCATTAAATTCCGGGTTTAGACCCAAAAGATAAAGTAAAGAAGCGCTAAAGTTGATGTTTTTTGTTAATGTTGTCCATCAATGGGTCATTACTCTCTTAACAGCAGGAAAAATTTAGGAATTAGGCATCAACCAATCAGTTTCCTCCCGCGCTACAACACTATTCAATAAATCTGCAAGGGCGTGAAACAGGGGGAATTCAATTGGCCTGTATGCGAGAGTTATCGGTGTCCTGATTCAAAAGATATCTACTACTGCAATAACTTAAAAAAGGGAAATGTGAACTTCGATTCGTCTGGACAAGTTAAGAATAATGAAATGAAATGTTTGAGAAATACAGGGAAAGTTACAGATATTTATTTCATTCTTGGATGATATGAGCCACTTTTGTGAGACACCTACTGATCTATTGGTATCTAGCATGGCAGTTGATAGGGTTCCCTACATGCAAGCGGGTGTGTTTTTGCCTCTTTTTGGAAGCCCAGGAAGCTGGTTATCCTTTAAATTTTTGTTTTGTTTTCTTTCTGAATAACTTTCAGATATGAGCCGAGTCGCAGTCTTTACGGGTTCGCTTCGAATCATTCTTTGAAAAAGTATGTGGGTAAGGGACTTAGATGCCATGCTTACAAATCTCCCACTCAGAGATGAATCCATAGTGTTTACCACATGTAGTTGACGAAGTAAGCGGGTCCATCGCTGTTTTGAAAAAGTCCAAACAAAATTAAAACAAACAAAATTCAGATGTATGTGACAATAAGAACTAAATTGCGAGAATTCTTCTCCAATATACAAATAAAGTAAGCCACCAGCAAATTTAGTTCTTATTTCAGATATTATCCCATCATCAATAGTTGCTTGATTAAATGTTTGTATTGTCAAAAGTTTCATTTCACTGTGTTTTGGCATTTCGTGCAGAATTATTTTAATATAAGATAAAGTAATCTATTTCTTTTACTTTCAAACATTCTTCTCCGTTTATTGTAATATGACATTTCAATAGAAACAAAAAATATAGGATGATAGAAAGCCCCATAGTAAATTGTAAGAAACATATGAAGAGAGATGCTCAGCCAGACAACGACCGCAGTGGGATTTCTTCAACATTTCTTTATTGGGCTGAGATGAATGGTCCGACATAGCACAGTGAGACGGTAATTCAATGTTTCCTGTGAACTGTGGTGTACTGATACTGTCCGTCAGTGGGTAAACAGTCGTTAGTTTTGTGCCAGAAAGGATAAAAACAGGCGGGGATGGGTGGTAATGTGTGTGAAGAGGAGGGAGGGGGTAATGGCGCATGAAATATCAGGCTGTACTTCATGTTCATTGTCGTAGTCAATAAGTATATTCCTTAACAGCAAAAATCAGGCAGGTGAGGAAATGGAAAACATTTTATGGCGTGGTCATGGACTTCCTTTAAAAAAATTAATTAAAGTTTCTCTTCGAACCAGGATTTGCTGTGAACGCTAAACACGGAGCAAGTGTATGCAGGTTGAGTAAAGTCCGTCCACCAGGGGAGTACCCCCTGGTCTCTGGTCCCAGGTCCTTTACGGGGTACCCTGGTCTCTGGTCCCAGGTCCTTTCTGGGGGGTACCCCTGGACTCTGGTCGCAGGTCCTTTTTGGTTGGTGATGGTGAGGTATAGCGGTGCCCCTGAGCAACAACTGGGGTTCTAACCCTGCCTAGAACAGGGGTACCCCCAGGATAGGGGCACCCCCCACTGGGGCAGATGTGCGGTACGGGCGGTATGCCCCTTGTCTTCACGCAATAGAACTTTCTTGTTTCCTAATAAGACGTGAGGCACTTGACAGGATATTGCTCTTCCGCCTCTTTATTTTCAAGTTACATTAATTTCCGTAATGTAATACTTTTGAAACATTTCTAATTACCTTTGGGAATGATCACGTATGTCCATGGGAGACTTAATAAATATAACATAATTACCTTGGTTACGCGACCTCACTTTATCCAGTAATGATTTTCGGCTGCCAGCCCTGAGGAAGATTTCTTTTCAGAGAAGCTCAGGTGAGATGGGGCAAGCAGGAAAGGGTAAGGTTATGGTTAAGAGCTTGTTGCCTGTATGCCATGGATTCCTCGGATTCACCTCTGGTGCAACACTTTCTGACTTCTTGATGGCCAGCATGGCAACTGAGCCATTTTGGCCTGCATATTTGCAGATCATGTATCCGTAGGCATTGGTGGGGGGTTCCAACCCACGACTGACCGAGCGTGCTGCAGCACAACAAGTCCAAAACAGGTGCGTCGGGTTCTGACTGAAGAATTCTTCCTTTTTAGCACCTCTTGTAATTGTAATTGATTTCGAAGGGTTGATTTCAACCATTGCCTGCATATTTCTGTGTAGTTTCTCATGGTTACTGTTAAAAAGGTGAGTGACTGGACGATTTAATAGAAATAAATAAATCATAGATTATAATATATTGTCAACAATCTGTTTCTGAGTATTTAGAATGAGAACGTTGGTATTCAGACTAAAACTCTATGAGACCAATATTGTGCCTTCGTACTGCTCCTCAAAGGGAGCATGAGATTAACTGCTGGATCTGAGGTGGTGATAACAGTAAATGTGAGAATCCTCTTTTTGTGCATTAGGTGTAGTAAGATTTAGGGATGATGTACACAGGAGGTGTTTACAAAGGATAGTAACAATACTGCCAATGTCCACCAAAATGTCAATGTAGTACTCCCCCATAGAGGACTCATAAGGTTATGACATAAACATTGTGATCTAAATTAGTATTTATTAGTAAAGGAGTGTTAACACAAAGTATTTTCAGCCCATTATTTTGGAACTTTTAAAGCAGTGTTTTCTGTTAGCATTAGAATTGATCTGTAACCCATTCTGTGCATTTTTCACAGACACAATGCTAAATAATAACACAGCGTTTTTAAATAAAGGGCTGAAAACGTTATGTGTAAATACTCCTTAACATCTCCACACTGGAAAGGGGAGCATATTGAATGCTCTTACACTGGAATGACCAAGTATCAGAATGTCACACAAGATGAAGACTTAAGAGGAAAATTTGAATTTAGATAAAAAAAACCCTAAAATAAAGAATAGTCACATACAAAGATCAATGACTAAGCAATTCTTCCTGTCTACTTGAGGTATTTAACTTTTCTTCTACCCTATCATTTAGTGCACTTCTTTGTGAAAGGAAGTATTTTTAACAGGTAACTATATTAAAGAGACCACTGTGAAGACAATCAAGACAGTATATGTACTGATAGCCACAAGGAAAAATGTAGGGATATCACTCTGTAATCTGCCTATTGATTTTACTGCTATTAGTCAGATACAATCATGAACTAAGCAAGAGGATGAAATTGGCCAAGGAAATGTAGGGTGATGTGTGCATGTGAAGATTTGAAATGATTAAACAATAAATCCAATCCAAAGGATGTATTAGATCTACATGATGCTCTTTTGTTTTGATGACTCTTCCCCGCAGGGAAGGGACTAGAAGAATCTACAAACACACGAAAGAGAAAACTGTGTGGTCAGATCAGAATCTTGGTGGCATATGAACAGAAATGTTCAACAAAAACCAGACATAGTTTTTCCATTTGAACTTTGAAGAAAGGCAAAAATCATCCATTTCTTCCACTGCGAAAACACTTTCCTAAAGTTAAGCGTCTTCTTGATATTTCTTGTCTACAATAAAAGTTTCCTGTGGGCTTTCAATTTGGGTTACAAATTGCTTTTACGAAGCCATTCCAAAGTTTTTTCTTTACCTCTTCTGTAAAAAGTTCATAAAATTGTGCCTTAAGGTTATATATTACTTACAGAATTGTTTCTCTTGTATAACAGGGGAAAAACAAAGCCAAGTACATTTCTCGCACAAGTTTGATATTGGAATACATTTAATTGAGGAACTTTCCATTTGTTGCCTGCTGAAGGCAAAAGCTAAATTTGTCGACTGAGACACATAAATGCAAATTATTTGATTTCACAGACAAAAACTTTAAAAAAAACACAAGACATGCAACACATTTTACATTTGAAACATAATTCGTTCTCTATTCGTTGTAGAAGCCAATGATGCAAATGAAACAAAAAAGAAGAAAACACCATCAGTGATACTTTACACCTGGGTCATCTCGAAATATGTCATAAAGAATGTGTCATAAACATATGAAACAAACAATTACAATCAGCATCTTTGAAAAAAGTTTTCCATTGTTGAACTTCTTTTTTAAAAACGTTTTTGGAGCCAATTAATCAACACAAAATGATCGCGGCGGTGTTCGACTCTGATTTGTTTCTTTTGGAATTAACCAAATACGACATAAAATAGGAATATGAACAAAACAAGAGCTCTTTTGAATTTAACTCGGTTTATTGCTACTGATAGAGTTTTCCTTAATGGTAGGTTAGTTCATTCAATAAATTTGTTAAATTAGTTAAATGCAATTGAAACTATTAGTAGTAATCAATCCATAGGAGCAATGATGAATTTACTATGGGTAGTAATTAAACATTCACTACAGCTAGTAATTCAATGTTTAACAAATTAATTCAACACAGATGTTAAATTCCTAGACATAGTGAATGTAGCATTGCTTATTTGGATTGATTACTACCACTAGTTTGAATTGCATTTAACTAATTTTAACAAATTTGTTAAATGAACTAACCTACCATTAAAGGAAAACTCGAATATATTGTGACTTAGCGAAAACGATGTAATGTCAATCGACTTTTCCTATATTTCGCAATTTTCTGGCAAATCATGGCAGAATCCTGCCAGCATTGACATACAATAGGTCGCAACCATTGAATGTCAATGTTGGCAGAATTCTGCCAGGATTTGGCACCAAATTAGGAAATATAGGAAACCTCAACTGTCGATTGCTGGACAGAATTCATAATTTTTGGGGATGTCTTTTTTTTTCTTTTTTGAAAAAAATGTAACATACTGTCACATTTCGCTTTATTCCCATCTCCCGTAATCAAAGCAAATGCTCGCTATTAAATTTTCTACTGTTTTGAAGTCATGGACAGGTAAAAATTCTTCATTTATTATTCACAGCATTAAATTAAAACTGAAGGCACATTTGGGAAATACCTCTTTGTTTTAAATGCTTTCACCTGATAGTTCACATGTATCAAAGGCACTGACTATCTCAGACATATGCATTTCATAAACTTCTTTACCTTTGGTAGCTTTTTATTTGAAGTGACAGGTAAGTTCAGAGAAACTCTTTATTCTTGTGAAATATGAAATGGTAATTTATAGTTTAATAGTTTGAGGTACTGATTCAAGTTTTTTTTCTATGTAGCTCATAGAAATGGTATTTAAGTGGTAAGTGTCTCATTTAAATCAACATAAAATTAACACAGATAGGGGAATTTAACGCAATGCTTTTACATTCTTGTACAAAGATGGCGACAAGTCTGGTATAAAATCGGTTTCGATCAGAGTTCACATCCGATATGGTACCCATTCTGCGAAATAAAGCGAGCAGATGTGTTTATACTTTGAACCTTCTGACAACACAGCCTTATAGGGGCCGCAACCATTTCCCTGTTCCATCAAACCCCGGGTCGCCACCGGGGAGATGGGTGTACCTTTCCAGACCGGTCCTTCCTGACTAATCCTTGACAGGGTGGGGTTCTCTCCCAGTGCATGGACAGGTTACTGGTGAAACGTTTTCAGGACGGTTCGATTTCAGTCAAAATCCCCCTCCCCGGGGTAATTGAAAACAGATTTTCTGTTTTCAGTTTCCCCCCTATTGATTTCAGTTGCCCACCCCAAAGTTATCAGTATTGTGATACATTGTACAAAATGTGGCAGATGAACCACAGAGACTGTAACAAAAAGAAAAGGTCAACTGTAAATGGAAAAAGTTGACTGTAAATGGAAAAAGTTGACTGTAACTGTCAGTGTCTGTAAAATTTTACAGTCTCTGACTGTTACAGTAGACTTTTTCAATTTACAGTCGACTTTTTCCATTTACAGTCAACTTTTTCCATTTACAGTCAACCTTTTTTACAGGCGCTGACTGTTACAGTCAACTTTTTCCATTTACAGTTGACCTTTTTGATACAGTCTCTGTGGTTCATCTGCCACATTTTGTACAAGGTATCACAATACTGATAACTTTGGGGTGGGCAACTGAAATCAATGGGGGGGGGGACTGAAATCAAAAAATTGATTTCAATCACCCTGGGGGACGAATGAAAACGGGGGGGGGACGAATAAAAACTTTACACCGGTGCATCATGGAATGGAGACCCTACCCCGTGCACAGAATCACAGACACGTCCGAAAGTATTAGCTTCCTTCCTGGTTATGAATTATCTGACCCTGAAAGTAGTCTTTTGGGCTTTTTCTGAATTGATAGATTGCACCGCGGAATTTCTGTTGTTCGCGTGTTAGCGTCGACACTCGTTGTCTCGACTCTAAGAGGAATCAGTAGAAAATGAAGTAATTAAACGATGAAATGTCATAATTTCAAGGATGATGGTAGATGTGAAATAAAACGGATTCTTTTCTTTCCACAATAATAAAAAGTATATCAAAGAGCGAGGAATTTCACTTCGGTGACTCATTGGAATTTATATGTGATTAAACCAATGCAAAGTTATATCAAGCCAACCAAAGGTCAGATTGAACCAAACATCAGCTGTCAGTTATCATAATGTCAACCATCTTGGATGCTAGCCATTACCAAAAATCATAATGGTGGAATAATAGCATAAATGCTGTTGTTTTTTGGAATGGCTGTCATCCAAGATGACTGACATGTTCAATTTGAAGATTGACCCAAACTTAGTGGTGTTTAGTTCTTGTTTCATGTCTCCATGTTGAAAGGAAGCTATTTTTTATTTTCGTTTCTATTGATTTTGACATTATTATTAATAATATTGACTTTTTGGTTTCCGACAAAATAATATTTTTACTAAAGATTCCCAAAATTGTAAATCAAATACTGTCCATAAACCAATAAGATACCTCTACCAGTCACCAATTAAAACGTGGGCAATTTCCCCCTACTTTACCACGTGTTTCCATGTTAATTAGTGTATGAACTAATTAACTCCCCACGTTTGCCTCTGCTTTGACAGAGAGAACGTCTACCTGAACTTCTAATTTTCATGGTAATTAGTTGTTTTATTGCATGTTGTGTGACATCATTATGATAATGCAGATTCCGTTGGAAATATTACGTTTTTAAAAGATAATATCTTACTAAAAGCCAAAAGGGCTACTGGATGTTTGAATCATTGGGAGAGTGGTCCTGCGGAAAAATATATTCCTCGGTGAATTTTGGCTCAAAGTTTGGTCAAACGTACTTTGTAGTAAATGCCTCACGTACTGTTACTTTCACACACAGTATTACAAGTACATCAGCAACAAACACTATTTTGGACAGACAGCGAAGCGAAAAAATCAGTGGAAACAATCAAAACAAATAAAGTAAGAAAAACAAAAATTACTGGAACTTTTAACAAGGGAAACATTGAAACAACGTAGACAAAATATTCACTTTGATCTTACAAATTAAACAAAAAAGACTTTTGAACTTCTTTGTTCAACATCAAGTACAATACAAATGCAAACATTTTTTCTGTTTCATTCTTTGAAAAAAAAACTTAACAAAAATGTCATTCAAAGTGAACCTTTAACAAATTTTGTAATTCATTTGGAATTTTTAAAAATATCCAAAAAAATAACGTTGCAAGCAAGCGGTTATTGGAAAAAGAGCCTATTTCTGTCCATCTCAGTATTCTGCCGGTTTAGCATGGTGTGTGAAATGAAATGGTGGAAAGAAAAAGATAATGACCAGAGGACGGCGTGTAATGAACGTGCATCTGATCCTTGTCGTGTTTCCTTCAGCTAATTACTGAAACAAAAGAGCAACGAAACGGTCTTCATCCGGAAAATTGCTGCAACGAATGTCGAGCTACTCGATTTAAAGAAAGCATTTATAAACAGAGGTTCTTGCTTTTTTTTTTAATAATTAAACTAAAGATCTAAAAGTTCCTGATTCGACCCAAAGTTCCAAATTTATGGAACCTTCGTGAGGAGAAGCTCGAGATGTCCGCACTAGCCTGACAAATTCCATAACCTCTCTTTTTTTCATTCATTACAGCACGGTTGTTTTAAGAGACTGTTTAGCCCTTTGTCATGTTGTTTTTCTCCACTTTTCTTCCAAGAGCCTGAACAATAAGATTTGACCCCAAAGGTTAAGTGACTCTGGACACAAGGTACGGTTTATGAGGCTCCGACTCTCATTCATTTGACCGTAATCAGCTGATTCCAGAAAGGAAATAGTACTAATTCTCTCCACCTTGTAACAATAATGGGAGAGATCTTGTACTCAAGACACCTTCATGGTGGAGAATGGAATCACCATACAAACCAAAGTTTCCTGTGATGACCACACAATAATAAAAAATATGACGTTGCATCGTTGACCCAACTGGTGGCACATGTAAAATGATGTCATGGCAGCATTCTGTGTAAACAAATTCCAACCAATGACTGCAGGTTAAAGTAGGCCTGCCTAATTATCATAAAACTACCAAAGGGTGTTAACAACCCCCAGGACCGGATGTTACCAACCCCTCAAAGTAACCAATAAGGTGGCTCTACGAGCCACCAAAAAACCATTGTTTTAATTTTATTCTCGTGACAGGCCTGGCATTCAACAGCACTGAGAGATCTATCTAGTTGTTCAGCCACTGGCTAGCATAAGGCCTATTCACCAAGAATGGATATCCAAAAAAGCGTAGGTAAAATGGAAGCAACCCATTTATTCTACCAGAAAAAACATCTGGTCCGCTCCCTGGTTATTGAATTATTACCAAATATAAGATATGTATGAATGTATCCTGCCGAGGCCAACTTATCTTCTCGTTTATTTTATTGCTGTGTTTCCATCAAAGACATCAAAGACTCAATAAGTCAACATCTGTCATACCTTGAACTAGCCCTACGTGGATGCTTGAGAATATCTAATTTTATGTGGAGAGAGGAGTTGGTATATGGTAGTGGCGTAGGATTCCACATATTTGTCAAAAACGATTTTTATAACAATAAATTGTTATTGTCATTCTAGACATTAAGGTCATTTGCTTTATTTACCATCTGCGTATGCGGATATGTAATAATTTCAATCAGGTCTGTCTGTCTGCCTATCTGTCTGTTTAGGCTACAACATTTGAATCATTAGGACTAGGAATTTGATTTGTGGTATTTTGATACATTTTGACCACACCCAGGTAAACGTGAGTATCGACACCATTGGGTCAAGATCAAGGTAACCTGTAAAAGACCTGTATTTGACCTAACCTTTACTTCCATATGCTTGTGGTCATCTACAATTGTACTCAAAAGTTCAAAGTTATCTGAAGGTAAAGGTCAAGAACATTCAAGATCAAGGTCAAATAAAAGGAAATCATTTTTGGAGTAATGTAAATGTTTTTTTGTGATTTGTGTGTTATGCAGATGGTTTGCCTTTGACTAAAAAACATTCTTGTTTCTAATGAATCTGGAGCTCATATTTTGCCAACTTGAATCTTATCTAAAAGTACCTGTGCTAAAATGGACTCAACAACTTTTTTCGCAGTAAATCTCTGCTGAGAGATGGCAATGCTTAGTATGAAATTATCTCAAACAAGAATACTTGTATGGACTTCACATTGAGTAACCTTAACTTTACCCTTCAGGTTACCTTGATCTTTCATACAAGTTTCAACAGAATGTAAGCCTTTTGAAGCGAAAGTTAAATGCAATTTAATCATATATAGAACCATTTAACCTTGATCTTGACCTAATGACCTTGATACTCGAACTTGACTTTTTTATAGTCAAGATTCATCTCTAAACTCAAGCTGAAACTACTAGTGGTGCAAAAATTAAAGACTGAATAGATAGACAGACAGAGAGAACCGACTGAAATTTTTTACGCACCCGCACAAGCGGATGGTAAAAATATCGAGTCCGTACAAAGTGATGCATGGTCAGGAAAACATTACCATTTTTGTGTCCAGCTTGATTTCCTTTATTGGAATGATTGCCTTGTCCTCCAAATGAGTGCAAAACGTACAAAAAAGTGAACATTTTCATTTGACCAGAAACATTTTACAGTCTGGTCTGAACTGTATCCACTTCATTCGGCCATATTTATTTAATCACTTGAGCTCACTGCTGCCTGTCCAGACATTTGTTCCTTCTCTTTATTCCTCTTGCGTCAGAGTGGTCGATAATTCAATGCATTTAACCTTGCGGTTTATTACGTAACTTGGGGCAGGAATACTTTAGGAGATCCTGATTTTCTCAAACTTCAAACTTATCTCAAACCTATGAAAAGCATTTTTAGAGATACACAAAGGTCGTGTTGGTGGTATCTGCCGTCTCTGTGTTTCATTGTGGGCAACGGTCAGTTTAAGATACATGTAACTTGTACATTGCCTTCACTTTGAAACTAACCATGTAAATTAAATTTATGAACCAATTTCAGCTTAACACTGAAATTAAGGTGGGCACTGTTTTGGTACCATGAAATGTTTGTCAGGTATGCACCCAAGATAATAAATATTTTAGACAACTGAAGTCAACGTTTTGCTTTACCACTATAACCCAAGGTTTCCCGGTTCAAAAATTGATTTGGCCTGCAGTCCCAGTTCCTTGTTTCATTTATTAAATAATTGTGGATCCAGGGAAGAAAAATTAAAGTACAGCTGAATAGTAAAAATGAATAAGAAGTTTCAAATACTCACAAAAAATTGGACAAGCACAATAATTAAATATAATCTAGAATAAGACTGGAATAACTTGTGAAACTATTAAATTTGATAGATAATTGCTTTTACTTCAGTTGTCTGAAATATTTACTAGGATAGCAACAGACAAACACTATGAATAGTATGACACTAAAGGTAGTGAAAAACCTAAATTTACAAAGACTAATTTTCACTAGTTTAAACTTTATATACTTCAATCTTTATTTCAAGTAAAAAAGTACATGCAAATAAAAAACAAGAAAAGAAGGGATTTGTGGCTACAAAATTCTTCGTTGCCGATTTTGTTGGGACGTGCTCAATTGACTCCATTTTCTAATTAATCTTCAAACAAGAGTTTTCTTTTTCATTAAATTGAATTAACGTAATTAATTTTACTTTCGCTTTAAACGAAAGATATGATAATGAAACTTTACGTGACAAAAGAGTTTTATAATTAAGATTCACTTAAAATTTCAAAAATTAAAAACTCAACTTTTTAGTGGTACAAATGACAGAGAACAGGTGAGAAATAATGGCATTGAAGCCAATGAAGGGAAGACATTAATTTATTAAAAAGTGAAATGCAAAAAAAAAAGAAAGATTCAACCTTTGTAGACAGGAACTTGCTAAAATACTGAAAGCTTTTTATTTTTTAAATATTTGAATAAATGACGGATACAAAGGAGCTGATCTGGGATTTCGGTAGCCAACCTACATTGCCAATTTTGTTGTAAACCCCAATGAAATCAAAAAAGTCCCCGGGGAGCGCCTCCAGACACAAGTCAATCAAAAGTATATTTAGGATGAGCGTAGGTAGATCAAAAGAGTAGCAAGCGATTAAATTGGTGGCCCATACAAGTAGAAAAAATTATTATCATTAAACACATAGATCTAATAATAGTTTTAGGAAGGATCATGCCGCCATCACCCACTCCCGGATTCTTTACTGATGCCGCTACCCATATGGTCTGTAATGCCATAATTCTTGGCAGAATCAAAAATGAAATATTCAATATAGTTGACAGCTGTCAGCCGTGGCCTTGTTGTACACAAGGATAACGATGCTAAATGCCAATATTAATCCAACCGGCTGTAAAACACATGAGACTAGGTGTCAGTCAACAGAAAGCCTGCTGGGATGTCTGAGTCGCAGAATGTGATGTTGGATATGCATGGATTTTAATATTTGAATCGAGTTTTTCCTTATGAAGATGTATTCTCTATAGAATCTGATAAATCACTAAAGCATGAATTGGAATAAATTCAGTAGTCCTCTCTGTTACCTTTGTCCTCGTGGCACTGTGCTAGTGTATCTGTCTGTTACACAAGAGGATGTGGGTTCGAATACCACTTTTTACAAAATTTTGTAAAACATTCTGTAGAATTTCTATAGAATTTCATTAGGAAAAACTCGACTGGAATCTTCTCAAAAAGCCCCAGTGCATTGTGAGTTTAGATGGAAAGTTCACATGCTACACTGAAGGAAATTATTTTTGTGGGAAAAGAAATGATTTTCTGTCTAGAATCGGCTTGATATTTTTCTACAGAAGCCAAATCCAAACCTTCCTGGTGCCGTAATAGAACTTCCAACCATCGTCAAGAAGTTGAGAAAAAGAGGCTACCAAAAGTAAGCGCCAAAATTGTTGCTGTGATCATTTTTCTGTTCGAAACCTACCCCAGGAATTCTATATTTCTATTTTTACTGTTTTGTAACTGTTTTCGTTTGGTTTTCAGGATTGTCTGTATAATTTCATGTGATTTTTAGGACTGTGGCGCCTATCAAGTAGCATTTACTATATGTGGAGGCAATTGCCTTCACTGTCTGCGCATACACCGGCTTACTGACTTGCGTTGAAATAGAAATTATACAATAAATTCTATTATAAAAATAATTTTATATTAAAAAATTGTTATTAGTTTGTCATGAACTACTACTTTACTACGCGCAACATAGACGTGTAGGATGAGTATTTAGCCTTTTGCTTGGCCCTGCATTAGGCAAGTCTGTGGCTATTCACATGTCACGCCCCGCTCCATTAAGCTAATGTTTAACATGGGTAAATTGGGCCAATTTGCAGCTAATAGTTCCAAATAAAGAATCATTTCTGCTGCAGAAAAATAAAACATGAATGAGTTCCTTCAAGGCGGCCATCTTCTCCTACATCCAGGAACATCGTAACATTTTAAAGAAATGTTCTATATATTTGACAGCTGATTCTACAAAAAATACACTCTTTGTAAAAGTTGACAGGTGTGTTGAATGTTACCATTCTTTACCTTCTCACAAAGTTCTGACAGGTATTCTATAGATTTAACTGCCTCTGAAGTTTGACAATCTCAAAATAGTGTGGGAAGTAAATTAACGTCCTTTATTCAGCGCCTTTGAGGCTAAAAGCTATTTGTTTTCTCCAGCGTGATGTTCTTTGGCCAATTAAGGTAAAAGGTTTTGTAATTTCTGTAATTTTGCCATCTACCTTTTTTTTTATTTTTAAGTCAAGTCGGTCCAATTGTGGGTAGAAATTGCTGGTTATCTTCAATTAATGTTTCAGTTTCCAGCTTTTTGGTACGTCTTGAGGTTAACCAGTGTACCTACTCACTCACTGTACATAGCTCTGGTTCCTTTCTGTTTTTTTTTCTTTTTGGATGTCAAAAATATTTGCTAACACTCACTAGCATAATTTTGGCAGTGTTTAAGATTATAATTTCATTTTTTTTATATTCACATACCTAGTTCATGAACATGATTAAAACTCAGTAGTGCATTGTTCTGGTCATTAACCATGGAGCTACCCATAATGATAACCTTCGAGACATGTTCATTAAATTCAGCTAGGGTAACATTCAAAAATAGAAAGCTTAAGTTTTGTAGCGTTTCTGTAGCAGCACTCGAACACTCGAGTTATTCAAGAAAGCTGCAGATCCCATAATGAAGTGGTTCATACAGTGTTGCTATGCAATCAACCTGGTTCAATAGCTGGGCTGGGTAAAAACAATGGGCAGCGTCTTGTAAACAATGGCTTTACCCGGCCAAAGGTGAAAAAACTGGTACCAGCCCTATGTGGGAGGACATAATGGTGCTTTCTGAAGTAACTGCTGATTTAAATTGAGATTCTAATTTCGTCACCCTGAGGTTTTAGCTCGCTTTGCCAATGAACTCACACCAAGGTAGGGTTCCTGGTGGGTGGGTTTCTGATTGGGAATTATATCAAGAGTAGTACTTTAAATATAAATGGTAAAACTGCATGTTTAGCCATTTTGTGACCGTGTTGTAACTTTTGTCTTCTGTGCTCACACCTCTAAGTTATTTAAACAGATTGTACCGTTGATTGACTACTTTGCTTGCAGCTGCAGCTTATCTCAAAAGTGGATCCATTCATGAGGGAAATCACTCATCAGAATAAAATTGTCAAAGGAAAATATAATGCCGCAAATTATAACTGTCGCATTCTAGTTTTAAGCGCAGATGACCTAGTTTTGCAAAGGAAGTTGTGGAATGAAAATGTCATAATGCAAAAATTGTACTCAAATTTTGATTGCTCAAAATCCTACAAAATCCATTTTCATTCACAAATCCTAAGTTTTAAGCTTTGCTTGACCTTACCGTTGGTGGAACAAAATTGTACAATGATTCTTGTCCTGCCTAAATTCTAATATAATTCAGAACCATCTGACAACATTGTTCATCTTTCATTGGACGGAACTACATTTCGAGCAAAATTACCAAAAATATTCACTAATGGATAAATTTTTTTTGGTTTGTCTTCATATCAAGAAAGAAAAAAGTGATTTATGAAGATTCATAAAGACCTTCCAAATGCTAACATCGTCTGTGAATAGCCAATGAATACTGTTTAAAGTGGCCTTGTGTTCAGCCAGACAAAGGGATAGAAGATTATTGGCTTCAGTTGAAAGACGTTTTATTCCACAAACTCTATTTCTAAAACAAAAAGCACAGCTCCTGATCATCTCTTTTTGATTATAAACTTCTGCAGGCCTAAAGTTAAATGTACAAGAATGTTACCTTCATATTCTGAATTAAGATTGATGAAAGAATAAGCAATGAGAAAAGCGAAGTAAAGCACAAATTTGCAATCCGCCAACTGGCTCTGTTGTCTCTAGCAACTCTTTATTAACAAATCAAAAATCAAATAAACGAAACAAGAATTTATGAGACACAGGTTTTTGTATTTCTTTTTTAAATGCGTTACGTCCACTTTTAACGGACAATAACATTTGAACACTCTACATTCAAATTCAATCCCGATAGGTTACTTGCAAATTTTGAAACTAAAACTTACGAGGCAATATTTTGCCTTTAAATTAACGACTCCATGTCTTAATCAAAGGAAAGAGGTGAGGAGGAAAAGCGGTCATTTGTGCTGAATTAAGGTTAATGTCCTGTAATGGTGTGTCTGCCTCCTGGACCACAAATCGCTTCGTTACATCATGGAAATAGCCCAGAGACTGCTGCTGGGAAGCAAGCGGGGATGTGTTAAATAGCTAAATCTATCTGCAAAAAGCTGTCTAGCTGTCTATTTCTAGACACAATTTCTCTTCAGAAAGGATTTGCTGCTCTGTATTGCATAGAAATGGGCCATTCTTCCTTATTTAGAAACTTCACAAAACATATAGAAGATTACTCTGTTGTGCAGACCATCTGACCAACAGATCCAGAATGCAGCCATCACTAATTCTCAAATTTGCTAAAATATGTGTGCATTTCGTATTGAAATAACAAATGTAATCTCAATGATCAAGAACAAATGAACTCCCATAACGTCAGCCTCTTCTTGGGATCAATTACCGCGCAAGGAAACAGATGTAAATAACAACGTGTAAAAGAAATATAATTGTTCTTCAGTGGTGCATTTGCCTGTTGCTGTTACAAAAACCTGAAACACGCAGACAAGATGGCACAACATGAGCAACATTCCCAGGGACCTACCACCACAGTATTGCACATCCTGAAGCCCTCGTCTGGTGAATTCATTGAAAGTCTGAAAACAGCTTGTTTTTTCTCTTCGGGATGTTTACTTTGCCTTTGTGTGCGAAGCTGTCTTAATCCGATAATGACAATTCTACTATTGACTTAAAACGTCCGGGTCAATGTAATCCAGACGGTGATTAATGTCTCGTTTAGAGGGTTTGAATTTCAAATGGAAGAAAATGTTTCATATGCATTACAACTTGGCCACAAATGACACATCCTTTTTTGAAAGATCTCCAATCTCTGTTAAATTGTTCCACTCAAGACGTTCCATTCGAGTTTTTCACAAGAAGATCAAATTTCACATTTTAAGACAGAATTTACATCAAACATGATTTTTCAAATGTGAATTGGTGCATGAAACAAACTTCAGTTAAAGGTCTGCCTTGCAGCACAGGCCTCTGTGGGTCATTTGGATAAGCATTCAACTTTAGATCCAATGATGGTCAGTGTTGTGAGTTCAAATCCCATTGGAGGCAACTTTTTGAAAAAAATTGAACTTCTTCATGCAAATTCAGGCTTAAACTGTAAATTTGATCTTATCAAGAAAAACTCGAGTTAATTTGTCTTGAGAAATTTCTTCAAAAGTGTTAATTCTGACCAGCCAACATGCTTCTTGGTAAAACATTGCATTACCTTGTTGCTCGGTGTCATTTCCATTAATGACATATTTTAGAGCAAGTACTCTGACCGTACTTCTGACCAGGCTGTCCACCAATTTAGCATTGAGTCAATGTGGACAGTCAGAAACAACTTTCAGTAATCCATTCGAATCTGCTTCTCATGCAAAAAACATTATGTAATAATGGACTACATTTGGAATCAATATGGTTTAATATTTATTTCAATTTAAGCCAAAAAGTCACCAGGATATCAATGCTAAATTGTCTCTTTTCCAAGTCATTCATTCCGTTTGAATGTAACCCATGTCTTTCCTTTTGACCTATTGGTGTCTATAGTTCATAGCGTCTTTGTCATTACTAGAAATAGTGAGGTCGTGTAACCAAGGTAATATGTAAACAAATGAGCGTCATCTTATCTTAAAGTTCTCTAATGGCCATATATGGTCATGCAAAAAGGTGTGTCTGGAATAAAGTCATTCTTTTGGGTTCAACCTATTTGTTTACCCTGCAAAGGCGCTACCTATGAGAAGATGCAATCGATAGGAATAGCTAGTAATGAACTATGTTACAAATGGTGGGGCAGTACATGAAAATACCCACTTAACGCTTGGTAGTAATGTGTTCAAATACGTGACGGTTCGCTCTACCAGAGAATCAAAGCACGGCGATGCCGTTTGTCAGGCTCGTTGAGGAAAAAATAGCGAACCATTCTGGGAAAGAACACCACTTTATGTGGTGTCAAATTTCACACTGCTCATCAAAAATAAAGTAGCTTAACAGTTGGGCTTGAGTAATTGTTGGGTATCATAAATCCATGAAGTTTTTAAGGGGTGACTTGTCCAAATTCAAAAGCCAAAAGTTCCAGTCAAATCAGGTTACTTCGTTCACAAGTATTGATCTGCGTTGTCCTGATCCCTTCCTCTGAAGATTAATGTCATAGTGTAAATTAATGGCAAATACTGTTTCTGGCAAAACTTCTCTCTATTTTTCTTTTATACTGTTACCACT
>JBCAUG010081668.1:0-22460 GCA_038406175.1 Haplosyllis leylae | reverse complement strand
GCCAAATCTGCTGTCAAAAAAAATTCCTTTATGTAGGTGATTGATTTTTCCAAAGTACACAAGACTACATACATACAGACAGACAGACACCATAGTGAGTAGATAAGTCGCTCCGCTCTGAGAGGCGGCGCGACTAAAAATCATAGCGACACCATTCTTTGTTGGTGATGACATATATATCATACATGCACCATTTGTAGTTATGTCGATGAAGTCTGTTTCTTCTCATAACAATATTTAGCTCAATTTACTAAAACGTTGTAATTGTGTAGCTCATGGTACAGTGAAAAACAGGTTTCTGGTTGTGACGACTTTGAACGTATACATAATATTTGGCGTTAAAAATAAAAGTAATCATTAAATCTGGGATAAATTCCGTATATTCTTACATTGCAAAAAACAAACAAACATTGGATTACATATTCTATTTGTGATTTACATGCAAAAGGTACATTTTGCGTCCATTGTTAACTCTTTATTGAAAGAATCTTTACTTGGTGGAGTTCGCAAGTTGACAGATCCTAAAATACAAATTCGACCAAGTATTGTCTGATATTTCACAGCCGAAGGGCCCTTACTACATAGCTCCGGATCAGGATGTGTGAAAACTGGATAGTAAATTTCTTAAATAAGTGAAAGTGTGTTTTATTCATTTCAGGTTCTCTTTAAAACACTGCCTTTTCCGGTGGAATCTGTGCAGAATTTTTACGTACCGAAGATATGGCGTGGACCAGTCCGTTCGTTATCTGATCCTGTCTCATATGTTTCACAATATCAAACTGAGCAGCACGAGGTTTAGGAATCGTTTGGTCTGCAATCTTTTTCAGCTGCATATAGAAAATGAAAAGCAGTGAAACAGTACCAAAACTATAGTCCAGCAATATTCTTTCAACCATTTATCTTATTTATAAATGAAACAAAAACTGATAAAAATGATAAATTGTAACTTTGTACAAAAAAGGACCTACACTGTAAGATCACCAAAGCCTTGATAAACTTACTTCAGAATTAAATCGCTTGAAGAGATCCTCAAATAGCAATGCCAGGAGTTGTCCCGCGAGTTCCAACCTTTTGTTTCCATAGTAATCCTTATCATCAGCCTTTACCGTTCCATCACCCTGCGCTAGCAGGACTCTGCGGACCATTAACGCAAGGTATACAGCTTTCTGCTTGTAGTTCCAATCCACAACCTGATAACAACCATTTCATTCTAACCGATCTTATTATCCATATACATTTCATCTGCCATTAGCTTTATCCGAAACTTAAGACTATTAATTACTTACAGGTACGTGCGCCAGTACTGTATCGGTCAGTACATCTCGCACTTCATCTATTTTGGATTTCCGTGATTTTCTGCCGAATGCTAAACCGCGCTGCTTAACTTTACTGCTCATCCATTTCAGGGCCTAAAAACAAACATAATTAAAAATGACACCAGACAAGCCATGTTTCCCGCGGACTTTTAAAACATTCGGTGACATGACGTACCTGTGCTTGTGTGAAAACCTGTGCTTTATGACATTCCTCAAGGCACGGGGCTATACTGGCAAGGATCTTTTCTTCGGTCCCGATCATTTGTACTATTTCCTGGTCACATTCAAAACCCATAGCTTTAAATGCTATGATTACAGGAATATCCTACAATGAAACGAAAAGGTAGGTTAAGTACTTACAATCATGACTAATTACAATTTTGTATTATTCTTACAAAACTCAATTATAAACCTTAAATCACAAATCTGACCCGCAATACCCACTATCTGGGAATCCACATCAGACTGCAATTCTACTTATAAAATGCCTGAAATAAGAAATGGTGTTCGTACTCACATCTGTAAAAGCATTGTGTCGTAAGTAAACTTTATTTTTATGGAATGCAACATTTGTTTTCACTTTCTTCTCATGAGTGGAGCTGCAATAAAACAGAACATGATCTATAACAAAGCCATACTTTATGTTGTGAGCTGTGCCTGGGTTCTTGGAAATAAACGTATGCGCCTTCCTCAATAACAAAGGACCTTTCCTATATACCCCTCCTACAGGATAAACGATCGTACGGAGTAAACCAGGCAACTTCAGCAGTAAATTACCTCATCACTTGGCACGTGGCTAGCCCTTTCTTGTCAGAATCAACAATCATTCTGTTTTTTGATAGCTGTTCCTGAAACACATACAAAGAAACATCTTAATCATTGCAAGATTTGCAAGAGTTCCTTTTTTGGCTTTCAGAAACCTTCGATAGTGAGAGAGTTGTGCACAACGTGGAAATGCAGTGTCTACCTGTATAAGAATAACTTTTTCCACACCATGAATAATGAAGTAACCGCCTGGATCAATTGGGCATTCGTTAAGTTTTGCCAATTCCGTAGGCGTTTTGTTAGTCAAAACGCAATTTGAACTTCTTAACATTATAGGCATTCTGCAAAATACATGAAATTCGTTTCATTTAAAAGTACTCTACCCATTTTATAATTTTTAAATTGGCATAAAATAATTACGTTCAGAACCGTTCCGAAAAAAAGTCTGTGGACATGCGAAGCGACATGTAAGACGAACCTTCCAATGGGAAGACCAGTCCTAACAATTCTCTGATTGCCTCTCGTATATTCAATATCAACTGTTATTGGGGCTGAGTACGTCATGTCTCGTAATCGACACTGCAAAAGCATCAACGCAGACTCAAAAACAGTCAACAAAAAGATACACTATTGCTCAAACGGCAGGTGTTCAAGAAATACTCCCAGAAAATAAGTTGTCACGCACAATAAACACAGAACTGGATAAGACAAAAACTGATTTTTAAAAACTATTATATTTATAATTAGCGAATACTACTAGTAGTTTTAACATGCATACCAACCTCATGAGGGGATATTGGTTTTGTTATGTTGAATCCTTCTTCAACATCTGGCATACCCACATAGATATTCAAATATCTGAAATGTAAAAGGTGTACATTTGACTAATAGGTCGTTTAAACGTGCGCCCTTGGGATCGGAAAATCATAATAAATGTCACAGCATGTTAACACTTGAAAACGTGACAAAACTCGTATTGACCGTATGAAATTTCATAAAACAATTCAAATAGACCTACTTCATGTAAAAATTGGGATCTGCATCACTTGTAATTTTCTCATTTGCTTTCATTATCTTCTTAATCTGCAAACATCGCATTTCGCAACAATAGAAAATCAAGTTTATCAGTACTGTTTTATTAACGATGCTCAATTGCCATTGAACAACGTGATACCGATTAAAGGTGTAATCGATTTAGATTAATAGAATTAATGCACCTGTCATTACCTCAACGTTTATGAAGTAGTTGAAAGAATCTATATGCTGCCTCACAAGTCCTTTTACTTTCAGGAACGCGGGGAGCAATTTCCATTTTTCCTGAAAAAAAAGGACAAACAATTACCAGTTGCCCTTGAAGATTTAACCATAAAACGCAAGTATTTGGAAACATCGATCATCATTTTTACTTCGTCAAATTTTCGGCAAAATATCAACTCCATGGAAATCCTGGATTGTCCTCCCCCCCCCCCCAAACTCCGGATGTATGTAACCCCGAAAGTTGCTCATCTTGCTTGGATGTATGTTGTGCAATTATTATCATATTTTTATTATCAACAACAGTTAACACAAATTTGTTCAACGTGTTACTTTACTGTGGTAACTTTATTGTGTGAAAACGTAATAACAGGGCAAAATAATAATAATTATTATTATAAACAAGAATGCCTACCAGCATTGTGTCGCACCTGCACTAAGTTATGGTAATATTCAATGAATAAGTTATAGTGATATCAAATACCAAGTTTTATAAAATAATGGATTGTAATATGTGTATCAAGCAATGTTTAAGCATTCAAATATTTGCTATCATTTAGTATATGTGGTGTCATTAAGTAAGATGAAGAGCCATCTAGTGTTAATATTTGCTATCATTTAGTACATGTGGTGTCATTAAGTAAGATGAAGAGCCATCTAGTGTTAATATTTGAAATGAAATCAGTTTTGTGAGCCACTTGTTGTTAATAATTGAAATTAGATTCTCTGTCTACATTCAAACAATCAAGCAAGCAAGCAAACAAACAGACACCATGCAGAGAAGATAAGTTGCTCTGCTGTCATCAGCAGCAGGAGCGACTAATAATTTATATATCAAATGTAGAGTCAGTTTGTTGGTAGTTTAGGAAATCTGGTCTTATGGTTCGTTCACACTGACCTTAAGCAATACTGTTAGCTATTACTAAGAATGAGTACTCTGCCGATTTGGAGATTTTTGCAAATCAGTTTGAAGAAGCCCTTACCGTGCTGGAGAAATGTTCAAATTTAACAAGACCCTGAAATATCGCCCAAAACTTAACCAATAATACTTGCTTCTACTGTCTTGATTGCAGCCGCTAAGTAACTCATATCATTTTCCAGATCCTTATTTGATTCCTGCATATTTTCATTTAATGAAATATTAAGTACTAATCAACCAGTCAACAGTCAAATATATTCCTTCAAGCAAAATGTGATACTAAGAATAGTCTGGTTCTTAACATGCACATCTGAGCCGGTCTAGCAGGTGCTCCAGATAATCTCCAGGCCTTATTGCCAAATATTTTCACTAACGCGTGTGTAAAAGTTAGTTATCTTTAAGTATATCTGTCGTAATACAATAGATTCTATTGTTTAGATTGTTTTATGACTTCTTTTTGAAGAAAAAGTGTTTATTTTCAAGGGGCGTCTGCTAGTCTCCAAGCACGTTGCCAACCAAAACAGTAATGGCGGGTCCTGGAGAAAGATGAACATCATTTTGTTTGGTAAATATTTAAAGTTTTCCGCATCCCAGTTAGTCTGAATCAATAACTTTTTAGTCAAGCGGGAAATATAAAGCTGGAAGATGGATGAAAGACATTGGTGGATTGCAGGAAAGATCCAGGAGAGCTTCCATATTGGTGGATATGATAATCCAACTCTCCTGGAAGATTTCATGTGTGAACCTGAAACTTTGGAAATGATCAACCATTTTCTGAATGCTGGTGGACCCTGCAGAATTTTTTTCTACTGTGACAAACCAGAATCAGATACACTGTCAACAAGACAGTTGCACATAATTGGGTCTTTGGCTACACTCAAAGACGTTGTGCTGGATGATATAACAATTCTGTATTTTCTCAGAAAAAGTGTCGACTATGATGTTGATCAGTCACACATTGAGAAAGATGTGTTTTGTGGAGAATTAAAAGGAAATGCAATAGAGGGTCTTAGTACTCTTCTAACTGAGATTTACATGCCCCTGTTGCGAGCTCAAAAAGACTGGGGTGAATGCTCACAAGAAAACAAGGAATTGTTCATGCACAACATGGAGAAATTTGTGAATACACTTGCGGATTCTGCCGGCAGTTCGTATTCATCCAAACAACTGGTAGGTTTACTGCTTAATTTATCACCTGATCTTCACATAGACCTCCCTGTGATAGATTTCGTATCTTTATGTTGGGAAAGTTGTTGTACAGATCAACTCCCATTCTTCCTTTCTTCTGGCCTCTCTAATTTGTTCTTACAACTCTTGTATGTTGTGTTTCATTTAATTAGTCATTTATTGCATTTGAAACCTTGCAGTTGATACCCGTAAAACAAAACCACTAAGACAGTTATTGAACGGAATAACAAGTTTGTGATTTCTGCAAAATTCTATTTCAGTTGTTACGCCAGCCTGACAATGTTGTTGGAAATGACTTCAAACAGCACAGACTTGCCGCTTTGGACCAACAAGTTATAGCAGATTATGAACAACTAGTTGCAGAATGGATGACGACAATCGAGGGAATACTTACGGATACTACAGATGATAGGTAGAACGGAATAAAAGTTATTTCTTTGTCCCTATTTCAGAATGAAAAATTATTTTTAATCACAGAAACAGCTGCAGCCGTTTCTTTCAGCCAGATTATGCAGTACATCTGTGGACGAGAGGGGGGGGGGGTTGTAGGGTACATACTGTCCAGGTCCTGTCCGGGCAGCTCATGTGCGGGAGGAAGGGTGAGTCACCTGTTCAGGGCACCACCGACCGGATCATACCTAGCTGGAGTGGGGGTAAGGGAGGGGATGGTCACTTTGTCAGGGTACCCCAGCCCCTCCCTCCCAAACCGGCTAGGTAAGGATGGGGGCCGTGGTCGGTATTGCCTCGTAATGTCTTGTTACACATACATTGGAATGAAATTAGATGTATATTATTTTTTTCCCTCATATAAATTCAGATTCTACAGATTGTGAGCTACCTTCTTTTGTCAAATGATTCCAATGAAAGAAAAAAATATGTACATATATACTGGTAAAAATATGTGTTCAAACAGAGTCATTGTTAAGTTGATCAGGTCTCATAACGAAATAAATATATATTTCTTTGTACTTTGACGCAGATTCATGGACCCAAACTCTGGACCCTTATCTGAGCTGGATAAGTGGAGGAGACGGCAGAGGTTATTAACAAATCTCACCGAACAACTCAAGAGTAAAGAATGTAAAACTGTCATCGGTGTCCTGATCACTGCTAAATCGAGATTCTTAAAGAAATGGAAGGTCATAGATTCGGGGTATGAGATTCACATTGAAATGTCTGTAAAAATCTAGGTATTTTTTTAGCTAAATCGGGAAGTTTTTGTCTGCTTTCCTACTTTATACTTCAAATCTTGTTGCAGAATCACCGATGCTATGAACGAGACCAAGGACAAGGTAAAATACCTCGAGTCGATGAAGCGGAACCTGGATCAACTGTACAATGGAGCCACACCCACGTCCATCATCAATGTTGCATTACCAGGCATAATGAATGCAGTTAGGCAAATGGAATCTGTGTCTAAATTCTACTCCAGACAAGGTTTCTTAGGACTTTTGTTCACAAAGGTGATTAGGGACAAATGAATTTTACATGCTATTTTTTTTACTTGAACTTGTCCGTGTAATGGACAGGTTATGATAATCGATTAATTAGTGAAAACAAAGTATTTACAGATTGGTAATTTGGATGTACGCAATAGCTGGGTCATTAACACAATTCTCTTGAATAATTAGAGTGTGATAGATGGGGAGTTTTATAGATAGAAATAGAAGGCCGCATACTTTTATGGTTGCAAAGAAAAAGAATTGTTTGTGTTTAATTTGATTGCTAGGTGTGTACAATATCAAAGTGAATAATGTTAACAGTATATCAGTGAATTTTAATTTTAATTTAGATAACTAATCAGATGGTGATAGCATGTAAACTGTACCTCCGTGGGAGTACTCTTGATGGGGAAGAGGATTTACTTTGGAATAAAGTTGACAAGGAAGTGCACAAAGAGGATGCCAATGGCACCAATACACCCTTGCAACATCTAGATGTTGCACAGAAAGCTCAGATACAAGCACAATTAGATGCCAGGTTGAAGGTACAAACATACATAAAACATATTGTAAATTCGATGTTGTACCAAATGTTTTTAGCAAATATGTGAGCGTCTGTCCTGGAGGTGGGGGGTGGGGATGGGAGGAGTGGTCACTCTGTCTGGAGTTGAGGGTGGTATAGTCACCCAGACAGGGAGAGGATACAACCTGTCTAGGGGAGGGAGGTTTACCATGATCAAGTGAATCTACCCTCCCCAGGCTAGGTCTGGTCTAGCATGATAAGGACGCCTAGTTGGTATTTCCTCGTAATTGTTTTGTTTCCGTTTAAACATTCACTATGACGCTTTTTCCACAGGGATCAACCCGACTAAAAAGCAAGGCTGAGGCTGTAACGTATGAACTGAAGGATGACACGTTAGTTAACAGATTGAAGGCTTGCTTAACACTACAGAACGTCTACAGGGACACGTTACGTACGGTCAGAGACTCTCTGGGTACATCACAGAATCTCTCACACTTCACTTCAATGAGCAGCATTAATGTCCCTCCGTCAAGTCAGGGTGGAAAGTAAGTCGTCTTGTAAAAAATTCCCACAAAACAATCGGGAAACTATGACCCAAGAAGTTCTTTTCAAAGGGGAACAACACAAATAAGAGAAATAAATAAAAACATTGTAGATCCAAACCCGGCAGTTCAGTGGTTGGGACTAGTAAGCCGACGATGCGCAGTGGTGTTATAAAGACTCGCGCATCTGTCAGTGCCAGTGAGGGCGAGGGACATGGGGTATCTGTAGCGGATGAAGAAACCATTATGATGATGATGGACACTTTCTGCAACCGGATCAAGAAAGTACAGGATGTCATCAACACTTTAACACAATTTTCAAAGTAAGCATTTCTCACGTCAGCTGCACTAACTGGACTTCCAACACGGAAGTAATTGTGCAGCCATAATCCAAAAGAAAAAATCCCATTAAGGCAAATATGACCTTGATGTAGATGTGAATACTTCATCGGAAATCAACGTGAATTTAGATGAAGTTTCTATTAGGTGGAATTTGTAACTGTTGTTATGTGTTGAAATGACGTTATGTACAATGCAAGCAAAAGAGAGTATTAAGATGACTACAGAGACATAAATTTAAGAAGAATGCTCATTGCATTGTATCACGCTTGAAAATTGCACATCTCGTTTCCTCCGAACTCTCATGAGAACTGCTCAAAGAAACTTTGGAATATCTTCAAGCACAAAGTCTCTTTGAGGAGTTCCAGCAAGATACCAGAAACAAGATGTGTGATTTTACTGATTTCGTAACTGTATTTTGTGCATAACAACACAAAGTGTTTCATACCATACCTGCTTTGCTTTAAAAGTCTCTTTAACTACCCATCACTTTGGTCAGGTATGATTAACAGTGAGATCTCCTTAATGATACACAGGTATTATAAAGCCACCTCCTGGGCATGGAAAAGTATCATTAACTATTTCATACTATTTCCATTCCCCGAATGAGTTCATAATACAAACTGTCCCATACTACGCATAATTCTTTTCAGTTACTCCGAAGAATACCACTTTTTAATTCTCACTGTAACCGCAACCTAACCACAACTAGACACTACAGTGAGAAGATAAGTCGCTCTGCTGAGAGAGCAGGCGCGACTAAAAACATACACATGAAGTAAAAACTGTCGACCAATTCCTGAAAATTAAAAGAATGAACAGCTATGTTGACAAACAAATTCTTTGCTATTTTGAATTCACGAGTATGTGGTTTATAAATTTGCCTCGTCAATTATACCGTAGATTAGTGAAGAATGTTGGTGGGTTGCCGCGTCCGAGAAAGGAAGACATGGTGTATGACGAAGAACGGGAGGAGAAAATACAGCGGTTGGAAGAGATGAAGGAACAAAGGGAAGAGGTGGAGGCCACCACAGTCTGTAAATTAGTCGTGCCTAACAAACCAGATAAAAATCTTGGAGTGATAACAGAGGACGAAGAAATCGAGGGACAAGGGGAAACAGAATTTACAGGTAATAAGCTTGTGTTCTACATTTATTGCGGTGTGGTTTTCAATTTTAATCAGAGGCTGGTCAAAATAAGTAGCAATGGTCGTTTCCTGAACTTCAGGAGTGAGGCCGATTTGCTTTTTTGTTTTAGCTCTTATGCACTGGATGTTTCTTAATCTTTTAATTTTCAGCGGAGGGAGATGCCGTAAGATTAGATGAGAAGGAAGAAGAGAAGGCACCACAGGATCCGTATGATTTCTACAATAATCATACAGGACTCTCAAAAAAAGACGTGGAGTTGCTCAGTGAGTCTTCTTTCTCCGATGCTATTGGTCATTCTTATTGATAATTTACTGATGTTCTCTTGTTGTTGTCTCACCTATTAAAAATGCCCACATCATCATTAAAGCACTTTGGCTGAGGATTTCAGTTGTTTTGATTTTATTTTGTAGAGAAGTACTATCCGGATCATAAAAGAGATAATTGTCCGAGTGTAATGACCATCGTGGAGGACCACATCAGTGAGATGTTCAAAGTTTTTACTGATACGATCACGACCAAAAGAATGCTGGATGTAGAGGGAAAGGTAAGGAGTAGTGCATTTTCTTAGAATTAAAATGAATTCTTACCATTTTATTACGTAAATTTTAGTCTCTGTGTCATTATGACATGATACATCTTATTTTGATTTTCAAATACCAATGTGTATTAAATATTTCAGGAGAAAGACAAATTCGACGAGGTGTATGAACGTTTTCAGAGTATCGTGCAGCAGCTAGAGACATTTCTGTGCGCATATCTGCACGCAATATTTGCCAGGAAAATGAAAACTCAGGAAGGACTACAGTTTATGAACAAGTCCGTATTTTATTAATTTTCGAATATTTATGTGGGAACTTAGAATTTAATTTGAACAAATGTAGCCATAATTATAATTAGATTTCAAAGCTGACATATATTACCCTCCAATTACATTCTTTTGTATTATTTTTTGTGTTTTCTTTCAGGTTCGTAGCTGTTCAACAGAGGTCTGGTGTGCGAGTAGTCATCTCTGAGAAGTTTGTTGAGATATTTGGCTGGTATGAAAACGATCTGGAAATGATACAAGAATTGTATGGAAAGCATAAGGTACATTTTATACCTTTCGACATGTTCGAAAGGATGTGTCCTCCAAACACAGTAGTTGAGCTTTTAAATACTGCGGGAAAGACTTGCATAAAACAGACAAAACTGAACCAATGATGCTTTACTTGTTGTTTCTGCTTATTATCTTGGTCATGTTGGATTCAACATAGAAACAGCGATTTGTTTTCATAGAGTCAAAATATTGACAAAATATTGCAATCTGAACAAAAACAAAAAGTTGATTTACCAAACAATCTTCAACTGAAGGTCGGATTTCTGTGCTTGATTCCAGGATTCGCCTCCGTCGTTACGTAATGCGCCTCCAGTGGCAGCTGCCATCTCATGGTCACGTCAACTACTCAAGAGGATTGAACAGCCAATGAGAGTGTTCAGGGACATCAAGGCTGTTACTGGTCTGAAGGCGAGTTTTCTTAACAATAGTTTTGAAGAAAATGCTTTTCGTTTGTCCATTTGACAATTTTACTAACCACAAGACAGCATCGCATTAACCTTAAGGGGCAACACTGACCACGACCCGTCCCTAACTTGCCAGCTTAGCTGGAGGGGAAGGTGGGGGGCACTTGGGGATGCCCTCCCCATACCTCCTCGCAGACCAGACCTAACCGGGGGGGTCACTTGGTGCTCCCTCTCCCTTGCCGAGAACTGGGTGGGAATGGGCTGGATTACTTGGCTGGGGTACCCTCCTGGAGAGGACCTGCCCAGACAGGACCTACACAGGATGTGCCCTACTACCCCCCCCCCCAGACTGGACCAGCCCGGACAGGACCCCATACAGGAACTGGACAGGAACTCTACCCCTACCCCACCCTGTGAACAGAATCACACACACGGGTGAAAACATTACCTTCCCTCGTACTACCGTACGTGGTCAGTAGATATAAATAACACTGATAAGGCCTAATTTCAAACGTTGAGAGAACATAGCATACAGCAATAGCACAATTGTTATTTTGAAAAGACTATTAATTGGATAGTAATGTGAGGCTGGAACTGCTATTATTTCATACTTTAATTATTTCAGGATTTTTCTCGAATTGTGAAAATTTACAACAAACTGGCTACCGCCCTTGTCACATTCGAAGGGTTGTGGTTCAACCACTGGAAATCCAACATCGAATACATCAAGAATACTAATCATCCACCCGGACACAAATGAGATTTTAGTCAATGCAGACGAAACGTATGAGTTACACATTTAATTTTTTTGAACCGGGAATGTTCTTCCTGGTTAGCAACAAAAAGGCCAAGAAGATTATTTGCAGTATTTTGTTAGACTGGCGTATTCATTAAATTCATTGTTGTTTCGTGTTATCAAACAAACATCTATTCTAAAATCAGAAGAGAAGTTGAAGAAGAAAACAAAGTATGCTATTTTTGACGAAGTAAAGCTTTTCAGGACAGCAGTGATGTAAATAACCTCAAATTGTTGTATGTTAAGTTAGTTTTCCTTTTGATTTCACTCTACTTTTTGGATAATTCATTGCAGAGTTCTAGAGCTCATACAAGAAGCAAAGTGGATGCTGAGGATGGAAATAGAGCTCCCAGAATCAGTGATTCAAGTAATGAAACATGAAAACAGGTACTACCAGTGAAATTTGGTTTGATTTGATGTAGTTTAAATGTGTTTGTAACAATGTCGAATACTTCTCGACTTTGCCGATCTATTCTGTTTCTTGGAGAGTGGCCCATTCTGTATTCAAACCCAAGCATGGATTGAATTACTGCTCTTAATTAACAACTGGCGTAAGGTTTACTAGTGAAGATGTATGAGTATTAGGACCCAACAGCATACTAAAACGGGTAATGTGTGTAAAAATTTAGCTGCCCGTTATTTTTACACTTCTAGATTCAAGAATTACAAGGATCATCTGGAAATGTGTGTAAAAGAATTTAATGACGTCGTGCAGTCTATTCCGATAAACCTAAGAGAATTGTTCGAGAGCCATATTGAAAGGGCCACCCAGAACTTTCATCCAGGGCTAACAACGCTTTCATGGAACAGTATGAATATAGGTTAGTATATTTTTGCATTGTTCTCTTATTCCAGCAGCAGAACATTGTCACTTAAATACCTTCATGTTTTGTGTTCATGCTATATGTCACGGTAAAAATGTCCCACTCTGACCTTGACCCGCTCCGACCTTTATGCCCCCACCCTTCACTGCTAAGTTTTAGTACTCTTTTGCCCTGGGATGCGGTGCATAATGGATTTAATCCATCACAGGCCATTCCCCTGGGGTGACACATGGATTTGTGCCCTGTCTGCTTAGAGATTTGTTCCCACGTGTTGTACCTGCCAAATCCCTGTATAAATACTTGAGTCCCCTGGGACTCGGGGTCATTCCCCTTTGACCATTATCAGGTAAGGACCTCCCTGAGTTGAATGTACTTGGTGACTGCACCATCGGAGTCTCCTAGGTTCCCAGAGGGACCCTCAAGAACTTGTCAAAATTAGCCAATTAGTCCAAGTTGTCTGTTCACTCTGACTGTCAGAGTCTACCTCCACAAGGGAGGTAACCATGTGTAGCAATAGCCAGAGCATAACCAATAACCCTAAGTGACCACTGGATGTTGGATGTACACTAGTAAGCAGAACAAGGACAGTCGTGCAAAGGTCTGGATATAGCCTGTGCCCACCCTTCAAGATTGCATAGTCGGACCCAGAGTGTTCTATCACTGGTAAATCGAAGTGCGTATTTGGGATCTTACCACCCGGAGTCATAGACCCTCAATAACCCGCGATATATATTCTGTTGTAGATGCATTTTTGAACCAGCTTCACCGCGGAACAACCCAGTTGCAGGATTTGGTTGATCATATCAATGAACGCATCGAGACACATGTTGAATCAAACATCAATAAAATACAAGACATGATCTTCTTTGACTACAAACTAGCATTCTCAAAATCTTGGGTAAATTCTTGAATTAGTGTTTTTAATTTCTTTGTTTGAAAGCATTTGATTGCGCCTTCCTCGGTCAAGCAGTTCAGGTTACTTTTGGAGAATTACCCGCAGCTTTTCACAGTATGTAGTTGAAGATAGGATTTCACGGGATGAAAGGTTTCTTTCATATTTCCAGCCTCCAGATGAATTTATGAAAGTTATGAGCGAGTCTATCCAGGCTTCGGCCAGTGAACTGCGTAGTTACATCACCACAATTGAAGAAACTGTCAAAAAATCGGCTATGATACTGATTGGAAAGGTTGGATATTATATTTTTGTTCAATGCTCAGTGACGAGTAAATTGGTCGAAAAGGTCGTCCCTTTTCACAGACATTCAATGGAGCCTAGTATTGTGTATGCAACTTCATTTCTCTCAGTTTCGGAATAGGAGAATGGCCGTTACAAACCTCATAAAGGGAACCGACAAGACAAGCTCGGACGTGAGAATCACTTCTTGCTGATGTTGTTGCTTTAAAGTTCAAAATTCCTAATTATTTGTGCATCAACTTTGGGCTAAAACGTAACACACCTAACATTTCACTTCTAATTACATTTATATTGCGTTTCATTTTAGATATTTTTTTCTTTTCATAGAAAATGGTTCAAAATAACTACACAAATCTTAGCCGTTTCCTGGGCATTCTACCGTAGTCTAAGAGGATAATTACGGATGAAGTGTTCTATATTGTTTCAGTCACGTTCTCAGAAAAGTGAAGAGGAGAGTAAGTCATTGTCGGATGTATTGCGTCAACAGGGAAATATTGTACAAGACGATCAACGTGTGGCAAACCTCATGTGTAAGTACCTCGTCTAATTTCGCTTGACAAGCACTTCGTTTTCCCGGATATATAATCTTAGTACCACTGTTCACTGTTGTTATTCATAAATGACACTATGTTACCATACCACAACACCAAAGAAAGGGCGTATGCGAGCGCAAAAGTAGTGGCGCTAAAAGTTGACTGCTGTAAACTAGCAGAATTTGCATTACCATTGCAAAAGATGTGACAATTACGGGTATTGTTATTTTACTAGGCTCCTATTGTGACCAGATTTACGACGCTGTTCTCCTGGCGACTACAAGGTCTCTTGTGACGCTGGCGGAATCATCAGGTTGTGACGGGAAGACTGTCCGAGCGGCCAGCGCTATGTCCGATGCTCCAAGCAGTCACTATGGCAGAAGCACGCCGCGACCCAGGTGCAAACTGTTATTGCCATAGCAAGATCAATTAATTGTGGGCCTAAATGTCTGTTAACACGTTCTCATGCCTTGCCCGTCACCGTCACAGTGATCGTTAAAGTTAACATTGTGCTAATGGTGACAGGCAGGATGGGCCTGGAACCCATTCTGTCCATCAAAGTGCCCGTCACCATTGGCACAATGTTAAACTTTGATGGTGACTATGACGGTGACGGGCACGGCGTCAGAATGTGTAAACAGACCCTAATGGTTTAATCACACTGGCTTACTCCGGGACCGGAAATGGGGACTAGAAACAGGACTGGAAAAAATGGGTTGAATGAGATTATGCAGAATGTTTCACATTACACAGGGACCAGGACCCATTGTTTCCTATTGTGCTGGTTCCGGTCCCGGTCCCGGAGTAAGCCAGTGTGCTTGAACCATAATACCTCAATTGAGACTAGAGGAGAGATGGAATGCTTAAAATGGGTTTGGTTACAACAAGCATCCGGTTATATTTACACAAAGCGGTAATCGGACAGGGAATGGGACAAATTTGTTCCATAATATCATGCAGGAGTATTTACACTGCACGAGGAGTCCGACAGGGACCTTCCTTGTGCCGCCTCTGTCTCTTTCCTGAGAATATTAATACATAATATTAGTCCCAGTCACAATCACAGTTGCTGTGTAAAATATTACCATAGGGAAGAAATTTGCTCACATCCATTTCATTGACAGCAATGCTGAAAAAATCCTGTTACATGACCTGTTACAACGAACGGGTTCTTTTGCATCTTCGTACACGTTGTTAATAGGACCCAGTGTAATATGCATTTCGGAGTAAAGACAAGTAGAAAGAGCTAATTCATTTTCAATCCGCATCTGTAGATCTACCCAGAGCAGAGTGACATCTGCCGCATCTGAGCGACCGATATCTGTGTTGTCTATGCTGAGTGACATGACCTGGACAACGGAAAAATCTGATGAAATAACATACCTTCAGTAAGTGAAACTAATTTACAAAACTTCCATGTGAAGTGTTTCACTTCATTTCGATTTTAATGAAAAATTAAAGTGTTTAATTATCCATTGTGCGATGGTCCCTGAATTTTACTGGATGCTTTATTGGAAATTATGCTGACGTTTAATTTTCAGAGTGGTGAAAACGGGACGTATATTCAGATTGAACCACAATCCTCTTAAGTGAGAACAGTAGTTACCGCTCCCTCCCCAATCAGAAATATTTCATTCAATTTATTATTCAAATCATTGTAAATATGGGCATGAATATTTGGTGTTTGAACAAGTAAAGTTTACAGGAGTATTAGGGGTAAAGTTGCTTGTGGGTTAACACGTGTAAATACACAGGTACATATGTATTGGAGTTGGGATGTCCATTGTTTGTGTGAACGTATTATTTTCAATGGTGCATAATCTTCACCCCCCCCCCCCCATTGCAAATGCTGTATCTTTCATTGAATTTTTGTGCTGCAGGACACATTTCACATTTTACTGCAGAAACAAGAAAAACGCAAGAGGCATACCGCCCGCGGCGCACATCCGTCCTGCTCCTGTGCGGGGGGATGGGGGGTAACCCTATCCTGGCCAAGGGGATACCCATATTCTGGCCAAGTGGGATACCCCCCTGGGTGCTGTCCGGTCCCCCCCCCCCCGCCAGGATGGGGGTACCCTCTCCCCCTCCTCCAGGACAGGATCTGGGACAGGACTTTGGACAGGACCTTTGACAGGACTGGGGGTAACCCCCCCCCCCCACCCACCCAGACAGGACCTGGGACAGGACCTTTCCTTTGACAGGGCAAGGGGGTACTCCCCCAGAAAAGACTGGGGACCAGTGAGCAGGGGTGTCCCCCTCCACCACCCATTCTCCCCCCCCCCCCAATGAGTGGACAGACAGATGTAAAAACATTACCTTCCGGCATACTTCGGAATGCGGGCGGTAATAAAATAGTGTGACGGTAAGGTGAGATGATAAGGATCTGTAAATGGTTTCCTGAGTAAGACTTCTTCTTTATAATGATTTAGTGATGTGTTATTCTTTTCTTTCTAAGCTTTGTGACACAATACTGTTGTTAATGCAGGTTTAAAGTCGGGGTCAGTTTTGACATCCCCAACACGGTTATAAAACCAACGTTGGATTCCATACAGGCTGCAATAAACATGGTGGCGCGAAATATCTTGACCGTGCCCAGAGGTACAAATAACACTATCCATAATGTAGAACGGGGATGTTATTTTGACACTAGATTTTATGGAAAGAACGAAACGAAGCCTTCATTTTCATAAAAATCTTAAACTTGCTGCGAGTAATAACCTGTCGTTTCATTGTTCTCAGGAGTGACGTGGAACGGAAGTGATGAACTGGGTGAAAAATACCAGATGATGATTCAGGAAGATGAAATAGTTAACGAGATAATGGAGCAAGTTACCACTGTGGTAGATGGTAAGTATTAGTGTAATTAGAATTGGAGCAATACTGGGAGCTAGAGTGTGTGAAAATCCCATTTCAGGATGGATTTTCAGTCAAGATCAGTTTTGAATAGATATCCTTGAAAAAGTAATGGCAGAACCGAACCAAAGTGAGACTGATGATGATAGAAGACGTTGCTTTATTTGTATTTCAGACTTGGAATCGGTAATCAAGCAGCATATATTCCACTTCTCGGTGTATGATTTCCTGTGGAAGGATGATATGAAGGGAAACTACACAGAATTTATTGGTCACGATCCTGGTAGCACCGCCATACAAAGAGAGGTACAGATACCAAATGGTGCAAAAAAAAAAAAAACCAAAAAAATTTTTTGAATGAATGTAAGAATGGTATTTGCCCACCAAGGCGGGCTCTAATTCTGTATTTCTTTCAGGTTGATAGACTGTTGAGGATTGAGAAGAAGGTGATAAGCATCCCAGATGAATTGCCAGTGGGACCCATCATTCTAGTGACCACGCCAATTAAAAATGCGCTACATGGATTTGCTATTGCATGGAAAACTCAGTATGCTTCGATCCTACACGAAGAAGCAAAGGTTAGTGTACAGTATAAGCATTAGATATAATTGTAGCTGGTATAAATGTACTTTGAATGTGATATAAATCGCGAAAGGTACTCATTTCACATGGGTTTGAAACTGAATTAGTCTTTTAAGTGGAGCCTTAATTAGGAGTATCAACTGTGAGGGTAAGGTTAATTGCTTGGTAACTCATTCCAAGTATCACAACCATAAGGGTAATGGTATACATGTAACTACAATGTACTGCCAATTTCTTCCCACTCAATGCAAAATAACATAAAACTTTGTAGAAAAAGCTGGACGCAGCTGTGCTGTACAGATCGAACGTGCGGCAGCGTCTGGAGTTGAATGTAGCTAACCTGGATCAGTTAAACAGCACACTCAACTTACTGGAGGAACTGAGAGATATGGAAATCAAGATTGACGACATTTATTTACCCATTGAGAATATGTACAGTAAACTCAGGTAAGAGTCAGCCATACTATTCAACGAATTTCATTTCTTTAAACGGAAGGTTGTCACAGCATTTTCAGTTTCCAAAGGAAGGAATATGAGAGAAAGGAGGGAATGTGAGCGATCGTCATTAAAATGCACTAATTTTGTTGAAAATTAAGACATTAAAATTTTTGAAAACCGTTTACACGTAAAAGCGTATGTCATGATTGATTTTGAGTAATTTCTGATTGCAGAGGATTTGAGTTACGATTACCACGCAGTGAAGTTCAAGAAGTGGATCAACTGAGAGAGAAATGGAGAGAACTACTGGAGCTTGCAGAAGAAGCACGGCTGAATCTACTGAAGGAGAGAAGAATGGCGTTTGAGCAGGAACTGGACAAACAAGTTAAGGTTCGAAAATGGCCAACAGATAAAGAGTGAGAATTTTGAATAAGAGGAATTTCATTTGCACTGATACTTGCTTTCTCCCTCATAATTGCTGCCTTCCGTGAAACAAGGTATATGCTTTGCTCAAGATGTTTTAAAGTATCCTACGTAATCTGTACTGTCTTTATCGCAGAGCTAAAAATGTACAATCCATTGATGTGGAACAGTTAATAACGTGCTGTGTGTGGACCATAAGTTGTAATAATTACTTACAAAGTGGCTCACTTTACAAAAAGTTTTCAAAGATGTTCACTAAATTCACAGTTCATTTATTTCTTATTAGACATTCGTGGTTGAGGTGATTCAGTTCCGTAACGCGTTCGACGCTCAAGGCCCGGCCGTCCCAGGTATCGCGCCCGCCGAAGCCGTGATGCGTCTGCACGATTTCCAGCAGAGATACGCTCTATATGACGCTAAGCGTAAAACTCTCGAATCGGTCTCCAAACGGTTCGGTATCGTCAGCAAACAGTATCCTGAACTAACAAGAACTGGAGAGGTAGGATATTCAGAAGCCAATGTAATGTCATACTATAATAGAAAGTTGTTCCATGAATAAATTTACATCTCAACGTTCGAAGTATTAGGAAAATAATATGTAATATTTAAACAGGAACTGGCGTTACTCGGAATGCTGTACGGTTTGTTCCAAAAGTTTATCAGATTCGATGAGGTATTTAGAGATACTCTATGGGCAGACGTGGATCTAGAATCTTCTCATAGAGAGGTATTGCAAAATTTCTTTTCATTGTGACTTTTCAGGGGTTTGGATGTGTAATAGAATGGTGAAAAATTTTATAAATGAAATTGATAAGAAGAAGGATGTTTAATTCGCTGCTGACATTGATATTTTGGATCAGTTTTCAAAATCAAACGTTTGCAAGTTGAACACAATAATTATCTGTAATAGGTTGAGTCATACTGGGACGAATGTCTCGCTTTGCCGTCTAAACTGAAGGACTGGGACGCTTACAATGAAATGAAGCTGCAGATACAGCAGTACTTGGACGTGTTCCCTCTACTTCACAAACTCGCGTCAAAGGTTTGTATTTACAGTCCTGTCTGTTGGAAGAAGTTTTCTTGCAGGGTAGTAGGCCAATTTAGTCATCAGTTATTTGGTCAATGAAAAGGTGTAAATGCATCTGTATCTTATATATAACATGTTGACGGGTAATTATTTCCAAGTTTTCGTTCTTAACAGTTAACATTATCTTCTGTTTTGTTTGAAGGCTATTTACGATGACTTCACTGGTATTCATTTTTCATTCTAATCCATGTTCCTCAAAAACTTAACAATTTTATTCCTTTGGTACTCCTTTTATACTCTAACTTTCAGACGGAAACTAGATTTGACCTGCAAGTAAGTTGCACGAGAAGTTCACACCTGCATGATTAAAAAAAACTTTTGTCATAAACATTTTATTTGAATTAAGTGTCCTCTGAGATTTATTTTGCCAAGCATTGATTTTGTCCACAGTGTTTTGATTTTGGCAGAATTTATATCAACTAGATATATTTAAACATACATCATTGCATGTGTTTTGAAGCCACCCTATAAATAGTTTCTTTGATGAGATCACCACACTAGTAATCCATGACTCATGCGTTGAAACCAACATTCCTGTTTTTTTTTGTGGTAGACAAATGAAAGTCTTTTCAAACATTGTACCTTTTAACATCCTTTTCATCATTATTTCATCATTTCGCACTGGATATAACGAAACACTATTTTCATCTACAAATTGCAACTGATATTGAATCCAAGTGAGAGACAACCAGGCGCTGGTCGTGCCAAGTTATGTAATGTTTATCGGTTTCTGCAAAATCTGACAAATCTTCCTTTTGTAGGAGATACGTAACCGTCACTGGCTACAGGTTATGTCAGTAACCGGAAGCTCATTCCAACTAGAGGCGAATGTCTTCAAACTCCACCATCTGTTGGACATTGGACTCATCAAGTAATGTTTTATTTTCAATTACTCAGTTGGGCAATTTAGATCATTCAATGATCATTTCCAAACTAAACCAGTTGTAGAGCGTGATATAGACTATTATTTGGATGTTGTTAAGAGACTAGTCTTGTGGAGATTTTATCTAAAAGAAGAATTATAACTTACAAATTTTTTTCTATAATTCCAGGCACAGGAATGCAATAGAGGAAATATGTAAAAGCGCTAGTCGTGAATTGGAATTGGAGGTCAAACTGCGTATGACAGAGGAAGAATGGACGGAGCAAGTGCTGAACTTTGAGCCATACAAACGTCGAGGCCCCATGTACCTGGATAAAGCTTCAACTGAACGATTATTAGAGCAACTGGAGGATGCCCAGGCTCTACTGGCACAGATGCTGACATCACGGTAGGTTATTAAGTTGAGGCTAATAGTATTTTCATACGTTTATTATTTGCAGAATTTTAGTTCATATTCTTTTTTTCTCTTGCTATTGCTTTCCCGAATTGTCACCATACGAGGAGAGGTTACCATTTTGCAGGTACATCGGACCTCTGCGTGAAGAGGCAGCAACTTGGGCGGAGAAACTAAAGGAGGTCAGTGAGGTTTTGGAACAGTGGCTGGAGGTACAGGATCTGTGGCAGTACCTAGAGGCTGTATTCAGCAATGGAGAGACAGCTAAGGTAATAACAGCTCTGAAACAATCTAAGAAAATCGTCAATAATATTCAAAAATGGTTGTCAGATAACTCGTGCAAAAATGTTCCCTTAGCCTTTGTTTATTGTCTTGCGAAATCACAATTAATTTCAATATCTTGAGGTCATTTGAAAGAACCGAGTAAACGTGTTTTACCTGATTTTAGGAGTTGCCACAGGAAGCCAAGAGATTTGAACGAATTGACAAAGGCTGGACGAAAATGATGAAGAGAGCATTCGACACGAAGAATGTACTGCAGGTAAGTACACCATCAATTCTGTGTCATTAATTCGAGTTGGTTCCAGCCATATATATGTCGCCTCACAATGCATAGTCATCGTGAGGCTCTCTGCTGTTTTCGGGATTGATTGAAACGTTTACGAACAAGACAGCTTCCCATTAACATTACGAGGCAATACCGACCACGCCCCCCCCCCCCCCGCCCGTATCCAGACTTGCTGACAATGCCAGGCCAGGTCTAGCCAGGGGGTGAGGGTAGGGGATGAGTCATCCTGCCAGAGGGTGTGCACACAAGTCACCCTGTCCAGAGAAGGGGAAGGTCACCCTGTCTGAGGGGCATGGGTCACCCTGTCTTTGACCCTGTCTCGGGGGGAGGGCGGGGGGGGGCAGGTTACCCTGTTTTCACCCCTGTCTGGGAGGGGAAGGGAGTACCCTATCGTTTATCCTGTCCAGAGGGGGGAGGGACAACAGCTCTTGGTCCAAGGGGGAGAGGCAGGTCGACAGTTCTTTGGTCCAGGTGCGGGGGAGGGGCAGTTCAATAGTTCGTGGTGCAAGGTGAACCGATCCTTCCTCCCTGTGAACAGAATCACACACACAAGTGACAACATTTCCTTCCTTCGTACTTCATACGAGGTCGGTAATGATCACACACACAAGTGAAAACATTTCCTTCCTTCGTATTTCATACGAGGTCGGTAATGAAGTCATGGGCGTTGGGAGTAATGTATGTGTCTCATCTCTGATGTTTTCACAGTGTTGTTACGGTGGTGATGTACCTAAAGGAGTCGTCCTGCGTCACATCTACGAGGAACTAGAGATCTGTTTCAAATCCCTGATAGGTTACCTCGACAACAAACGCAGGGTGTTCCCGCGCTTCTATTTTGTCCCCGATGCCATTCTACTGGCATGTGTGATCAATGCTTGCGAGTATGAGTATGAGTTTACAGTATGAGTTTCGAAAAAAAATATAGTTCGTTTACGAGGTAAGAAATAT
>JBCAUG010081557.1:0-22479 GCA_038406175.1 Haplosyllis leylae | reverse complement strand
AGTCTGTGAGTGGAACATGCAAATAGCTTGCAGCTGCATAACATGGAAATATAGGACGCGTCAGCTCTCCCTACTTTATACTCTCTGCTGTAATGCTCCAGACTACGGTTAAACCACCAGTTCACTTTGAAACGTTTTTAATCACATCTACTTCTTGAATATTGTGTAATGTCGTTTTCTTACATGTATATTGTATTTGAATGGCACTTTATGTAATTGTTTGGGGTGATGAATTTTGCTCGTAAAACACAGGTAAGGGATGACTTTAACCAAGTGATAAACGAAAAATCGCTGCCTTTATCTGATCCGCACTTGACGAGAATGCTGCGTGTTCTCAACGTTTTTTTTCTGTCTTCTGGATGTTGACGTATACCAGATGAGGTTACCAACAGATCTTTCAACAAATCAACAGCGGGCCCAGTGTATTTTAAACGTTTTAACCGCTTGCTGGTAATCACATTTTGACCTTTCGCAGCTTTCTGGTTAAAAAAAAAAAGAGGATGCTCAGATCGTTTACGTTGGAATTTTATTTCTGTTTGATATGTTACACCTTTTTGCTCACAAGGTCTTCGCGAATAAAATGGGAACTATTTTCATTTCATACAAGAACGTTAGAAGGGAACAATCGCTTTACAAACACAGATCTCAACATTTAAGATGACCGGTAGAAATGTTACCAGAATTTCCTGAGCCTTTCTTACACACAAAAATTATGATTTTCAAGGCCATTCTGTAGTAAGTAAAACCTCGTGTAAACATTAAAACAAGACGTAAGAATGTTAGTTATTGTTATATCGGTGCGTTTTACGTAGCGATTGTGTCTCCGTTCACCTTTCGTGATCAAAATTTACTCTACATCAGAGTTTACGAAACCTCAAACAAACTGTGAATATTTGTGTAAGCCGAATCCTGCTTTTTTGTTCAGGAGGCTCAGTTTTTAAATGCATTTTTAAATATGCCGCATACATAATGACTTCCCGGATCAGTGTAATATGGCATAAGATGATATTTGGGGAACGTGCCGACGTGTGTGGAAAGGGCCCTGTAGTGTTACACAAAGACCCTGTTTGCATTGAAACCCCATTTCGAAAAGTACACACAAAAACATGCAAAGGACCGTACAAATGCAGGCTGCAAAGAAAAAAATGAGAGGACCATAATATAACGTACAAAATGTGGGTAGATATTTATAGGTTTCATGAAATATCAAATGTTTCAGTTTTTAGACCAAAATTAATTATCAGACTTTGTATCTGTACAAAGTCACTTTTCATCCATCACAGGCGGCAACAACCTTTTTGGTTTGAGCAATTGCAAACATTTTATGCAACTTTTAATTACGAGAAGATCTTATCTTTAGAACGTGTATCGGTTTTCTGATACATTCATTGGAAATAAATTTCATTTGCATTTGTTCAAGAATCAAAACGTTGCAATAAACTTCAATTTGTTTTTGACATCGAACCCGCCCATTGCAGTTAATCTGAAGTACCACACAAGTAGAATACACTTTTTATCACAAATATTTAATAAATTGTTTTCTTTACAGCTGCCTTATGTTTCTTAGCGGTTGTGCAGAATTGGGTTGTATAGCAAATTCTTCAAATTCGTTCCCCTCCCCCCTTCTGCTGAACTAAATAAAGAAACAGGTGAATTCGTCCTGGCATTTTGATCATTACTCTATGTCGACTGGAGGCCCACCCACCTCAGACCTCATGAACTTGACCCGAGTTGGTTCGTTCGCCTTTTACATTTTCGAGGGATTTCCCGTCACTGCTCACAAAATGTCACTAGTTATTTATCGATCGCTGTGCCGAGAGCACTATCAAACAATATAAAGTCATTGAACTGGCCTTGAAGAACGGGACATGGAGGCATGATCAAAGATACCAAACTCATCATTATTTTTATTGAATTCCTCCCATTGCTTTGTTGCTTTTTCAGAGGTTAAGAGTTGCAAAACATGACTATTATTATGTTGCACTGTGAGTTTTCTTCAAGTTCAATATTAAATAAGGCCAACCTCAGCCACGCATACATTTGTAATTAAACCTCAGGTCCCATTTTACACTCTATAACCTTTTGTTTGTGGTCGTTTTAATAATCATCGTTTGACCAAGTGAACCCGACCAATTTCAGGCAACAAAACCAGATCCGCTTCGGGTCTGTGACATTTCATGTTGCTTTGTAATTTACACGGTGACATTTGTCTGAAATGCCTTCATCCAATTACACCATACGGGCGTAAGCCAATTTGCTTTCCCTTTGTTCAAATTACACATAAAACTTAATGCCGCATAAAGTGTCGGGGATATGACAAACAAAAAAATTCATGTTTGATTCTCGCTGATTAAAATCTAGCGCAATTGCTCTTGTGGAATGAAAGGCGGCACTCTAATTTTGCGTCGAAACCTTTGATATCCTGACAGTTGCTTGGAGATGAGAGCAGCAATTCGTCTAAACATTTTCCGGTAAAACTAAACAATCTTTGTAAAGAGGCAGGGAAGGTAAATTGAAGGTTGTCCGAGGTCAAGATTTTGGCAAGAATAAAAGCGCAGCTGACCACTTGAGGCCTGAGTAGCTTGATGAGGCACAATCTATAAACACGTTCCGCCTTAAAAGTTACCACAAGAGGGTGCTGCAGCGGCTTATCGCTGATAATCCCATCAATATTTCCCCAATACTTCTGTACAAAGCTATTTAGTACAGGGTGGTGCTTGAAGGCCAAACAATTCTTCTGGGGTCACAAACAAATCTTATCAATGAAGATACAAGTCAGACAACGGGTTAAATTTACTTTAGCAGAATCCTCAGAAATGAAGCCAAAACATCAGATTTTACTAAAAATCTCAAAGTTATTTGTGTTATTTCTTCCAACATTATTTCTTAGCAGAGATATTTATACCTTTCCAACATTTATATCTTCCTCCCGATGAGTGACATTTTAATCATGTTTATTGGAACCATGCAGCTATTTCACTGCCCATTTTCACTTGTCAAGAAATGTTTACATTTCGCATACATTTTGTATACCCGTTGGGTAAAACGAACGTCGAAAGAACCTTCAGTAAAATTTCAGGAATGATGATCTTCTGCATCTTGTTATGACTTAATTTAAATCTCTGTTGAAAAGCAATATATTTTTCAATGAATCTCATGACCTGCACTTCGTATGTCTGCGGAAGCACAATTGCGAAGATACTTTTTGTTTACCACTTTAAGACATCCTTCACACACTTCACTTTTATTCACAACACAGTACATATATGAAGCCTGTTCTTTCTTGAAATTACATGATGGTAATTTATGTTTCCATTTGCTTTTTCTACAGTCATCCACCTGCTAAAACCGTCTACTTTTGCTTTGCTTTAATTTACATCCACGCTTTTTAAAATGATTTCGCTTTGAAGTATTCAAAAGTGCCACTTGTTACAAAGATGTTTAAAATGCCTGGCTTGTTACAGGTAAACTAGAGCAGAACTTTGAGATGGATGGAAACCTTGGCAAATTAGGCAGTGAATCTCTTCAATGGATTTGTCGCGAATTTCAAGTACCCTCGGTACTTCCAACCGTCAATGGAAACACCTCTGCTCAGAAAAATTACACTCTTCAGTGTTCTAATAACATCCTATCACAACTTTTTATATTCCCTGTATGCATGATAAATATTGAGCAAAACGAGGAGATGTAACCATGGAGTGGAAGACATGACACGATGATGATAACATTTTCAGCATCACTATTAGAGTATAGACAAATTGATTTGCAAAGAAATATAAATATGTGCAGTGGAAGTATTTCGCATCTGTGAGAATAATTGCTTTTCTGGCAGTACATGGGATTTATATTATTGTTTTGTAATCTACAGCATTGCTTTGGTTACAAAACAACGTAGAAAGTAAGTAATTTGTCTGTGGAAAATGCCAGATACACCTTCTTTACTCCTGTGTAGGTAGTATTATGCCATGATTTGAAAAGTTTGTGTGAGGTCTCCTAAGTACAACGCATATCCCTGTTAATGGAAAATGGCAAGAAAACACGAACATGTAAATAATTTGCACTGTACCTATGCTGTATTTGTGTGAGAAATCACAGAGCTCAGGTGTTGTAAACGCGTTGGAGGATTTATTTAACATTTGTGACCTTGCAGTGCGTTCCGCCAAGAAGACTCGGTACAAGAATACATGGACAAGAATACGTTCTTGCCAACAAAGATTAACGCCAATCAGGGCATGGAAAAAAGCCCTGTGCCACCAAAATAACTCATAAACGGCTGTCAGAAAAATACTCAAGAAAATTGGGCTTAACTAGGCAGAACCTCCTGACCCATATTATCCTGTATCTTATCATAACTTATGTCTGAAGTATTATGGAGCGTATCCGTCAAAACATTCCCCATACCCAATCCACAATGCTGTTACTAAATCCAGACAAAAAATTCAAATAACACAAGTTAGCCCAGAATTTTGTCCAGAAATATATTAAACAAAAATAAGAATATCCGCCTAAGTAAGCCATGCGGGTTCTGTTTTGACAAAAAGCGTATGTGAGAATACACATGTGTACTCTTCAGTTTCGGCGAGATTTTCAAGAGATGCTTGCTGAAAACGAATCTTGGCGAAGATTACAGTCAGAAGAAAAGCAGCATGGTTAAAAATAGTTGCATTTAATTTGACATTACCGTAGGTGTTCTGCTGGAATCCAGGACAGAAAACATATGTGATGAGGATGCATAAGAAAGGGGCGGGGTGACAATACGCACAAGTAACATCATGTTTACGAAATGTTTTGTGTGGCAGGATGCAGCTGTGCAACTCATATGGTTGAGGTCCGCTGAATGTGGCAAACGGTGTGCAATGATACGATTCGATATACACATTGTAACAACATTTTTCCTTGTACAATTCCTGTTTACATCCATGCCTAATTGCCTTGATGCGCAATTTTTTTTTTCAGGAATGGCTGACAAATTTGCGGCCTAGGTACGTCAACCTCTGACCTGCATCTGATCTCAGCCAGATCCACTAGGTCTTGGGGGTTGAGCCACAAGTGGTCTACACCCCATGACATAAGCTGTACCTTTAGGTAAGCTGGGCTTCATTTCATACAAATTTTACACCCATCTTCCTTAAATTAAATTACAAAATTGCATACAAAGGCGTTTCAGACCACTATTTCGCTTAGCATAGATAAGAATTTATTCAGAACATATCTTCCACACAATTAGACAAATGGGAATAGAGTTAATTACGCAATCAGACAGTGTGATTGTCAAGACCATGTGTGTCATTATAATGCGCTTTTTGAATTGTCACACATCACGTATTATTCACTTAGAATCTGCATCCAGATTTATCCCAAGTCTAGTTATGTACCTCAGTCATAAAGAGTTTCCAGATATTGTTATATAATTGTCAGTTTCAGCTGTTCCTGTCCGCCTGCAGTACATTGCCTCATCCAGTATCGTTACCGTGACGCAATCCAGATAACAGAGTTGAAATTAGAAAATAGTTTGTAGCTTCTCCAAGACAAAACAAGAGGGAAAAAATAGATGTATTAATAGGCCGTTACTCACATTATTACTACTCTCTGTTACTACACTGGAAATGATAACGATGTCCAGGTCACCGACGATAAATTGCATTGTACTCACTATATAAACGTGATTAGCAGCCAGTAATATTAACTTGCAGCAATCTGGCTTTGGTAAGTGTATCACAGCGTTTTCGACCTTTCCAGCGCGATAAAAAAACCACCAGTTCTTTGTCACATCGATCCATTTACAGACAACTTTGATGTTTAGTTTAAAGACTTTCTTAAAGGTCATCGTTTAGCACTGCATTTTCTGTGGGGAGGTTGATTTGGTTAAGTTTTCAAGGAAATAAGAAATTCCGGCTTACAATCAGATTACGTAACCTCTACAAACGTCAAGGGAAATATTTCACAGGGGTCGGGTCAGCGTTACTGTGACTTCACCGATTGACACGGACATCTCAGTGCAAGAAAAGGCGATGCATTCATTATTGGCCTGTCCTATGCTTCGACCATAACAAATTTTCCCTTTTCCTACCAGACTCACTAAAAACTGAATTTTAAAGTTACATCTTTTGGTCCTCTATGCTTTTCAGTTTCTATTGATGACGACGAGGTCCACCGGGTAAATTCTAGCCAACACCGATTCACCTCTAAGCACCATCAACTATTCTTATACCACCAATGTTCATTCCCTCTGAGTGTTTCTTGAGATTCTTTCTAGTTTACACCTATTTACCCGACAGTTTCTGAAAAGTGTATTTGATTGCATAACCGTTAAATGTACATTTTCCTCCAAGTGGAAACTTGTGGGCTTGTAAATTCCACATTTCCTCCTCAGGTAACATTTGAACCCCTGTAGAATCTCACTCGGAACTATGCTTGTTGCTATTCATGGTAATGCAATGAAGTGCTTGCGCATTTTACTTGGCCATTTCTTGTTTATCAAACCCAATGTGGAATTGGAATGAGACGGAAGAGAATTTCGTCAGTCTGTGTTGTCAATCCAGACGAGGAGGGATGAAAGCCAAGTCAGAAATTGTGTAAATTTCATTAGCAGCATGAGTTTGCTCTTTCACCGACAGGAAGACACCTCGTAATGAAGAAGCAGTTTGTGTGTCAATCAACTATTACACAGATATTGGCTTGAAACACGAAGCACATTTAGTCGGGAATTGAGGGAATGCAACTTGGACAAGTCCGGCATGAAGAAGAGGATTGATTATTAGTCAAACTTCAAAAATAGACCAGCTGGATCCTCTCTTCCTTCTCAACAACACACGAGTAGTAGAAACTGGAGTGAATGGCTTGGATCTATATTGGATTAGCAGTCATCAGTTGATTACTGATGTTAGTTTACATGTTGATTGAATGGAGGTATGAACTGAGGCAGGTCCCAAATGAGAGCACATGATTCTGCTCAATTTGACATCTGACAGGGGCCAGCCTCCTCTGCTGACGGACGTACTCAATACACCGACTCAAATTTAAAAGCTCCGATAAAGTTTGACCCCTATTTTCACTGATATGATTAAACCACTTTTATCTATGGTATGATTATCTGTACAACTCGCGCAATTCTCAATAATCTTACAGCTATTCGCAATATTCCTGGGGATTTTCCATTGTCTGTTTTTCATCATAAATCTACAAACTCCAAAAACTTTTGCTTCCCAATAGACAATTTACTCATGAGAAATACAGCAGAAATATGATAACACAGATGATGTGCAGGACCAACAGACACGCAAGCTATGACAGGAACCATTATGTCTGCCACTGACTGGTGTCATTTCATTTCTTTATTACTCCAGTTCATCATATTTTCTTCCTTTGTGGTAGCATCTAAAAAATAACAAAACTGACATGTTTTGAGTTGAGGGCGATAGAATCGGTATTAGGTGAATGCTACAGGAAGGCAAGATGAAAAGCACAAAGGGTAAAGATCTTCACCCTGGATGTCCCAACCCCATTAGCGACACCCCGATCCATCACACCCCATTCCTTGTGAACCAAGCCAGTCTCTCTGTTGCGTGTTTCCCTGTCCGACGGCAGGGCAGCAGTACCTATCATCTGCCTCGTATAAATCATACTCATATGTGCATATGTAACGGCGGGGTTTTCGATCCCTTGAAAATCGTATGTCACAATCAGACCCCAGACCGATCATCCCTTTAGATGGTTTGGATCTAAACAGTAATCTGCTTCCTGAAGTGAAGGAATCTTTTCCTTTCTTTCATGATAGATGCTTTACTGCTGACTCTGCTGAACATAACACCAAAATAAAGTACGTACCATCCCAATAGATCCGTATTTGGGACTTTCACTTTGCAAAAGCCCAATTTATATGCATACACAGAGACCACACGATCGTCAAGCAGTCACTTCAAAGCGAACAGACCCCGGACATTATACTGCTTATTTTAGCATGATGGGACATCCTTATGACTATGTGCATAACATGCAAGTGGGCCTAAATGTTCCACTGCTGAGGCTAACTCCTAGGATTTATCTTCCCGAGTCAGAGGATGTTGACTCTATGAGCAGAATTTACACAGCAACTAATGAGGGACCGTGGAGAGACTCCGGCGCGCGTGAATCGAGTCCGTCCGGAAAGCGGGCGTCTCTCCGACGGGTCTGACAGGAAATTTAAATGAAGACTTTAGAGGCGATTGTTAATCAGCTCCGCATACAAATTGGTGCCGAGGAAAGGTGCATGCACAGAAGCCATAAATGGTGATGGAAGTAGGTGAAGTGACGATATGCAATCGAATCATTACTTCTACATAAAAACAACGCGATAGACTGCACAATTGCCAACTTGGTAGTTGGTGGTTGCCAACATACTGAAACTGTTGCTAATTTGTGAACCTCCGACAATTTCTTGACCTTGTACACTGTAAAAAGTTTGGCCAGTTGAACATCCAAGTTCCATGAAATACGAAGACCTTTTCACCAGACATTTCAAGGACGTAAATCTACAACTGTTTCGGTCGTTCTTGTCTGCAGACCACACATAGCTTTTCAATCTGTCCAACTCCGAAATAGAAACTGATTTAGTGGTCAGTCAGGCGCATACTGCTCAATATGCCAAACTGCACTGTTCAAACACCTGCAAAAAAACGCCCTTCGTCCTGGTTAATAACAAATTACAACCCACCCACCTACTCGCCAGCCTTCTGGAAAGTTTTACTTTCCCAACCAAGCACAAGAATATCATTTGAAGAAACAACAACAACAACAAAGTATTCAAAATGGAACGCAGTGAGCACGCCAGTTACTTGTGAACATAAAAGTTTTGTAATGAGTATTGCTTACATACACATATTATTCAGGCCACGATCTCTTTGTCAAATGAAATCGAACCAATCATTAATCACAACTATTGTACAACATGTGGCTGTGTTTACTCGCAAATGACCCTCAGCACTGGTCATTACCAAACTGTCACGGTCAAGTCTAACCTTTCGTAACCTCCAATGCCGATACCAATTAATTAATCAATCCTATCCATGATCAGACAATTTATTCCATACATACATTAATTAGTCCTTTGCAAGGCAGCTAGATTTAACTTCATTTGACGTGAAGTATTCTCAACAAAGAGAAGTAATGAATTGCTTCAAAGAGTCACTCTTAACCTCAATTCCATTCATCAAATCATCCAGTGTTAGCACAGTGATCATCAATTATTTTCTCAGACTCCATCTTTCCGTAACTAGACAAGAGCAAAGTGACAGTTCAAGGTTTCGTTGGACAACTTACATGCTGTAAGCTTGTTGTACATTACCCTCTTTGGAGAAAGAACATAGAGAGCTTACTGGTGGACTGAATATGCAGGCTCCTGGAAGAGGGTTACCACTTGACCATAGACATGATCAATCAGTATTACATTCATGGAGTTGTTGCTTTAAGAGTGGCCAGGTGTACCTGTGGAACGCTATTACCTATTCAGGTCGGAGGTTAAACGTAACCCGTAACCTAAGGGATGTGACGAGCTTACTACAGGCGCTCTACCTGTTGTGGTCAATCTAGGTCACAGATCCATCAAGATCAGTGGCAAAATTGATCATCTGGTGCTACCTGTCGGCTCCACAACGCCCATCCATGAGCAAAGGAACCCGGTATGTGTATTCGTCCTGACAGATGAGTACCAGTGATATTCGGGTATGTTTGGGTGTACCTGAGTCTTGCTACCTGGTACCAAGAGAGTATCATTGAGCTCATCTATACCCGTAGACCCCAGTTCTCTCTCTGATCTATCGACTTTCTATGATAAATATTTGTATCCATAATCATCAACAAATCTCGTTCGCTGCACATATCTTTTTCAAGGTACTGGTTGGATGACCTAAATACATTCAGTCATGGTAACCGCCAATGTAGAGGGGAACATCATCGAAATAATCCCAGATATTTTGACGTTTTATTGCTGTTTCTATTTTGGACAAATACTCAACGTAATATTGACGTGCGGTGCCAAAAACATTCCTATCAAATTTTCATGAGAATAATTACACTGAGTTGCAATATTCCCAAACATGCAAATGCAGTGGTCCTAGAGGTGAACAAAAATAGCCCTTCTAATTATTATTCTGTTCAAGTAACAGTCCTTTCCATTAGGCGACCAAAAGTAGAGCCGCGGATAGCCGAATGTTTGCGGTGATACTTGAGGGTCGAGGGTCAACAACGTCATGAAAGACTTTACCGAATTGAGAAGCACTGCGGCTACGACAGCCGTCGAATTTACACAAATACACAACCAACGATCTTAATCTTATAATTCAATAGTAGGGACGTTGATTGATGACAACCCAAATTGTCTACTCCGATTTTTTGGTCAATTCTTCAACTTTAATATGACACAAGTATCATGATAAAACCCATTTGCCTGTTCCCACAGAGAAAGATGTTCTTTCGGAGATTATTGACATAAAATTTATCGCTTTTCTCTGAGTGGAAATGTTAGTAACAGTGGCATGAGGATTTTGCATGATTAGAAATGATTATCTGCAAAGAATTTCAAAGCCTGGTGAATATTTTAAAGAAATACCTCGGCCTGTCGTGAATGGTATACCGCGGTAATGAGTACCCTAGGGTATCAGTTCATTCCTTTTTTTAATTCCACATAAACCTATAATTTGTGTGGCATTAAATAACTACAGCAAAATACGATCAACAACATAAAATATAAATCATCGTTTCATTGCTTAACAAATTGCGTTAAGCTTGTCCTTTCCGTTGCATGGCATAATTTTTAAATTTCAAACTTGAAACATTCCATATTTCCTGCTTGTGTGTTTGCTTTTCAAATGACCACTTGTCAAATTTGATGTATGACCTTTACGGATATAAACCCTGTAGTTTTCCTTTCCCCTACATTAAGTACGATGACCAGTTTAATAATTACAATTATTAATTCCAACCTATTATTTGTACGTGATTTGTGCCATCCCCATGACAGATTTAAGTCTCAGTTTCTGTTACAAACAATCAAAATTTCTTTGGTAGATTACCTTGAAAATATGACTTTAAGTCGGCAGGTAATTTTTCAACTTTTTTGCGAACTGAGAATAGCCGCACAGGATGCAGTTGTTTTCCCCTCAATCCTACCAGCAAAAAGGTAGAGTAGACCGTTTATCAAGGGGATCAGCAATACATGGTCCGGGCAAAAAGATACATCTTAACCTTCCAGGACGTAGATCTCAAGATGCTAACTTACAACTAATACCAAGAACATGGCACTGTAGAAGAAACCAACAGTTTTTCAATTTGCAAGAGCTTAGTTGGGAATCAAGTCGAATTTCCAGTAATCTCCAATATAATTCAACCTGTCTGTAACTATACAGCCCCGTCTTAAAGCATATGTTCTGAAGAGATAAAGTTGCCACCAAACACTTGAAAAAGTGAATATGCTTGATCAGTACACATGCAAACCGCACACAAGAATAATTTCTTTTGACAGTTTTGTGCTTTTGTGTGCGACTAAAAGTAACATGTTACTCAAATACACGCTGAAATAATTTCACTGAATGAACAAAAGAAAGCACTAGAGTTTGTATGTGACTTACTTTCCAGGGGCCTTATTTGTAGAACATGATACTGTAATACGCTGTAAAGAAATTGATGAAATTGACAGTAGTCCCAATGCTCATCCAGAAGCCATTGTGCTCAACATGTTTGAAGGAACAGAGCAAAGAGACAGGGAAACCTAAGCCCCGTGCGGGTACTCAACCAGCCGCTTTGTACCGCAGTTTTGTCAACAACCGAGCGCCGCGCCCGTCAGATTACAATGATGTATCACCCAAAAGCAAACAGCCATTTCTTAATCTTATTCAACTCAATAAATAACAAGATAGATCGTGCCGTCATTGACACAGGCACTACAATAATACTCTCTTTCTCCGCAACTCTTGTAATGGCTGCTAATGCAATGCAATTCACTTTGTCAACATATTTGCTCTGTCCAGTTCACAGAGAGTTTTCATTTTTTCCTTTCAACTTTCAATTTTTTCAATTTTCATCAATTTTATGGAACCGAATTTCCATATTACATGCACCATGCATCTACTTTTAAGTGAAATTCCCAGGCTTCCAGTCAACGCAATTTCGTGTCATTCATCCAACTAATTTAATAAAGTCTTTGCTGTAAATGCTTTCGCTCATAAAAGTGCCACCTTCAACATACTTATTCCTTGCACTGCATTTTCCCTTCATTAAAAGAAAATCTATAAAAACTAGGCGTGAAAATATGTGCACACACAAAAACACACGAAAAGAATATAACAGGACGGTACTTCAAGCGCATTAATTGAACTTATGATTATCAATAAACTCTCTTGAATATGATGAATTTTGTGAATCCAACGGAAGTTTGTGTCCTGCTGATATCATTTGCATGAACGACGGAACGATGCCATACCCAGGAGGTACCAGAGTGATTCCTCTGGGTATCGGGAGGTATGCCAAGGTGCCTCAAGATACATTGACAGCAAGGCATTTGCATTATTTTCGACACGCATGCAAAAGGTTATGCAGTGTACACACACCAAGTGTCCTTTCTCTCGAATGCACCACACAATTTAGGAAAAAAGAAATTTTGGATTCAACTTGCATACCACATGGCAGTAGGTTTATTTATTGAAAAGGTCTATTCAACATTGAATGCTAAAGTAAGGATCAATCTACATTCCTAACACTAATGTTATTACTGGTAATAAATCAAAACAGGATCGTTTTAGCAGCTTCTGCCAAAACTATCCCTAGCTCCGGAGCTGAAATGTGCCAAAATGCCTCCTTAATAGCTCTGAATTACACACAAACAAGCTTAGTTGAGTGAGCCCATTATTTCTAATTATCTTCAATCTCTGCAATCTGGCTGAGCATTGTAGATGCTTTTTCCTTGATACGGATGGGATACACACAAGCACTGCCAAATGATTAAATGCAACCACGTTATTAATCTTTCTAAACTGGGTTATTTTTCAAAATTACCATCAGTGAAAACATATCTCAACTATGTACATGATAGCCCTTATTATTGGGTGTAAAATGTATCAACAGAGACGGTGAAATCAATTTCTTACTCGTTACCAGAATCGTTCAAATGATGTCAGTGTAAAATGTAAATATTAACAAGCACTTTGAAACATTTCTTTCCACTGTTGAATTAGTACATGACATGGATATCCTGGTTAATTCTCCTTTCCAACTTACCAATACGCAATGCAAATATACATTAGACATGCTTTACGCCACCAAACCATGTTCAAGCACTTTACACTTGAAATACAGACACGTCATATCTGGTCTTTTATCGATTCAGGTATGCAGAGTCGAGTACAATAACAAGAAACTTCTTCCTTCCGACAAATATTCAAAATTTATTTAATGTTACTCAATAAGGCTTTGATTAAACAGATATTGGAATTAAATTAACATTTTCCACCATCTGGTGAGTCATTAAGTTAGAGCAAGCCAATTGTCTTTATGATTAAATTTCTGCTGATTCTTTTCATTGAGGGCCAAACTGGACAAATTTTACAAATGTTGAAGTTGATTTAATTATGTGAGCAGTATTTGGGGGTTGGAACAGGATGGGGACTAGAACATAGAGCCAGATGTCATAATTTCATAAGATATGGATCCCCACAGTTAATCTGAAGATACGTTTTAACAAAGTGTGAATAATGTAATAATTCAAATGTTCTATTTACTTGAACTGCGTTTTCTGTCCGACTTGATAGAAATAAAAGCAAATACCACAATCAGAAAATTGCTTTATCTGAAACTTTCTTTGCTGGATAATCAAGATAATGCAATTTTTACGGTCTAACTTCTCTTGCCCATCATTGTCAAACAAATGTACTTTGAGCAAGTAAAATCTCCCCTAAGATGTCTGGTTATGCAGTCTGCGTACTTGAAGTAAAATGGCCAACCCGTGGCCACTAGAAGGGCTAGATGCTATTAAGGGTGATTATGGCTATAGCTGACTTGTCATTATTACCCCTATAAGGGGGCCATTACCCCCTCACCTGCCCATATATAAAAAGGTCACCATGGAGAAGTTTCTTGTAACGCTTTCGGCGACCATTCTGAAAAGCTAAAACTGGTTCACACAAAGACAGTATTACACATCATGTTCTTTTCATGAAAATGCTCCAGTGGCAATTTGCATGTACCGTTTGATTAATCACTGGAACTGAACTAATCTTCTCTTTTAATATGATAAAATTACGTGCAAGACCGCGCCACACAAGAGTGCACAACTTCTTTTTAATTTAGGTTAAACGGACACAAATCTAACCCAATTATCATCTGGGGCTCTAAACCAACGTTGAATGGCAGCATTTCCATATTGACTGGACCTGACTCATCCGCACGATAAAGAAAAAGACAATCGGGTAAGAAAGCAATGCACAGGTGACAATGATGCTGGTATGACTTTTAACAGCCACTCCATTCTGAAGGTTGCTGATTCTTCCGTCTTTTTTCCCGCACTTGCTCTCGTTGCAATTGATGAGCTTATCGTCACCTTTGTGTGAGACTTGAGGGAAAGATTAACCAAACTAAACTAATTACGCCGAGCCATGTGGAGTGGGACTGGTGGCACATCTGTCCTCATATGGACTTTACTACTAATGATCACCAACAGGGTCTAATTATTGCTTCCCAACGAGTGTTTTATACCCTTTACTCCTTTCTTGTGCTCGCACGTAATGTTGCCTCATTTTACTTCACATTAGGCTTATAGTAATGTTTACACCTGTTTCCTCGCCTAATTAGAACGAAGTATTTACCGCCTCTCAGCGCACCGTTCTTCTAATTTTCTCTCGTAACCTTTTCTTTCTTCCTTTCTACCTTTGTGTGTCTTTTAGATGCCAAAACCTACACCTTGTCTTCTTTATTTTCTTTACTCTGTCATTGCGGTCTTGGATAATAAAGCTATTCATTTGCTTTTGGAATGCTCTCCAATTAACAGGCAGAAATCTATCATTTCTTTACAGATTCGTAATTTGGGACGTGTCAAAATAAGTCACAGCTTTGTTTGTCATGGCATTTTTTGCCGATCCATTGGTCATAGGTCACCGTTTCTAATTAACAATGAACATATAATATTAATGGAAACCATTTGCAATATCCATGATGCGAGCAACATTTTCCAAAGGACTTGACAAATCTTAGATAAATTATTGCTTATTTGTAGCCATTACGACCACACTTAGGCAAGATCAAAAGCTGCCTTATTGACTTTACAAGGAGAGCCAAACACGGCTGAAAAGGGTTCTTCAGCCTTCTGCGTACATTATTTTACTTCTTATGGACATGCACTGATAACATTCTCCGGGCCATGATAATGTTTCACAAAGCGCTTCTCTAAGTGCTTGTACTCATAGCTATCCAGTCATTATCGTCCTGTTAAGTGTTCATATATCCCAAGCAAATTACATGCATTTATTGTTTCTAGCTTCACAGTAATGGCTCATTACTCATTTTGTTCTCTCTTTTTCTAAACATCCTCAAGTTAGCTTATTGCAAGATCAGAATACTTTCGTCACTAGAATGATCAAATACAAGATAAAAGCATTTCAATTCTTATCAAATGTATTATTAATAATGGGGAAATGCCTTCTGTTGCTTTGAACGTCAGGATATTAAATCTGTCTTATCTTTTTCTTCTGTTTAGTATCAACACAATTCGTGTAGCAAATTTGAACTTTCTCATATTGCCAGGGAAACACTAGAAAATCCCAGTCCGTTATCAGATATTAATATTTAGATTTCGATACTGCTGTCCGTTCAAGTAGCAAATTGGAGACATGTCATAATATTTGTATCAACTACCCGAAAACCAAGTACATTATGAAATTAGTTTGGAAAAACATCATAAATCCTTCTTGATGCCTGAACCCACTAATGATACTATTTTAATTAACACAGTGGAGAAGTGCACGAGAAATGTGTCGAGGATGAAGTCCAAGTTGATTTGTAAGGACTGCAATGTTTATTCTCCACTTCAGAACCTTGTTCAGAACCTCTGTAGGCCTTGTTTATTATTTACAATCAGTCATCATAAACATTATTTACTTGACATCAAAGGAACCTTCACCATAACTTATTAAATGCGCCGATGGACACAAACATGCAAAAGGTCCATGTGGTCAACGTGAACTGGATAGTTTGGATGATTGACTCCCACTTCATCATACTTGAGCTATTTGGATAACTAAGAACTCCGTTCTGGTGAAGTTAATAATTCTGCTCGGCGTCTAGTCACCACCTGTCCTTTCCAAAGGGGTATCTCCGCACAACGTGAATAATTAATAGCATTTTAAATATTCCATTGAATCGCACTGTTGCTGACGAGAAAAGTGAAACTTGTCCATAGTTTACGTAGATTGGCTTTGCTGATCTCCTGCGTTTGTTATGGCTGAATAAACTGTGCACAAAATTTAGAAACAGATGTAATCTTGGTCTGTGCATTGGTACTCTGACGTTTTCTAAATTTTAATTAAAAATTGTACTCACCCCGACTGCCATATTGGGTTGTGGTGCAGGTGTCTGCGTGAACGATTGCCAATCTAACGAACCTCCGTGGCGTGTGTCTCGAGTATCTAATAATGTCACTGCAAGTAGAGGGAAAAAACATGAAAACAACGGTGGAAATTTTAAAACCTGTCCTAGTTAAACATGTAAAAATAATATTTAATGTGTAAGAAGTGGTGTCAAAGAATCAAGGAAAACAATTTCATCCAGTAAAGCCTCTTTTTTCTTTTTTTCTCTTTTTTCCATACCTAGGACCTGGGGTAGAACATTAAGACCTGTAAATGATCATTGCAAAATCAGTTAACACAACTGTAGGTCAGAGTTGTTGCAGCTATTGGATCATACCACCCTTGCTGGTACTACCTTCAGTCGGCAGTAAATACTATCTATCTATCGGTTTTATCTCGAGATTATTTGCCTTTTCTTCACGGACCCACAACTAGATACGAAGAGTCGATGCATTGTGCGAATTTTTCAGGCATTGATTGCAGACAGGCCAATGCAGTCACTTTTCGCGTCAAGTTCAGGGAGGTGAAAGTTTATACTACACCATCCAAACAGTTCATTTTAGATACATGTACCACAGCATTTTTACATGGTCTGTCAAATCTTTTCGTCTACAGGTAGTTTTATCAGATCTACCGCCATACTGCACAACAATGCGGACTGATATCGTAAATCACTTGCACAATGAAGTGCATATCAGCCCATTTCATCACAGTGCAGCTATTTAGAATGGAACCCATAATTTACCCAATTCTCAATACATCACAAACATGCAGAAATCTCACATGTGAATTTTTACCAAAGCCAAAATTCTGACAAGAGCTCAAAAAGGTGTTGCAAGTCTTTACTTGGCGTCTTTCTGAACAGAAAACTTGCCACTTTCTGCCATGGACACACCAGTTTCCCACTGAATTATTTTAAATTTAAAAATGGTTCCCCTGTACAGAAACAACACTTGCTGCAGAAACTTTCAAGTCTAAATTTGTCCGATCCCAAACAAAGAGCAACCAAATATATTTGTTGTGCTCGATCAAATTCTGTAACTCAGTCACTATTATCTTTGTATCATGGCGTTGGACTCTGCATGTTTCAAAATAACGAGAATACTTTTGGATTGTATTTGTTTTCAATGCAAAGTTCAAGTGGTCAGCTGACCAGTGGTCATCACGGGTGTACTTGAGTGTGGACTGCTTTCTAAACAACCCCATGTAGCGAGGTAAACAAACATCCCTAAGAATCCATCTCAAATCTGTGGAGTACTAAATATATCGATCACCTGCGCATGTGAAAATATCTGCGTTTTAATCTCCATCTCCATACATAATACATCAAAGAACATGGTAAATCACAATATTGGTGTGTTGGTAAATGTTTTGAGATATCTCATTGATTTAACTTTCTGTTTACACAGAAATATTTGTATATAACATATTCAGATAATAATGATGGGTGTGTGCTGTATCACTAGGTAGGCGGACTCGCGGTTTATTTTTTGCTGTCGTCTTTTTCTTGAGACTGGCCAATTCCTTGGGCAGTTTAAGTGGACATTGTCAATGGCCACAATGGCATGTAAAATCAATTGGTACAGACCCAGATTGGAAACTGTATTATTTCTGTCTGTAGAGTCTTATTAGATGTAGCATGGCCATGACAAATGTAATGCAGAAGGCATTGATTGACTATTGCATCAAGAGACATTCATTGAGTACATGTAGAAGAAAAGTCTATAGAAGCCCACAGCTAGATGAGATATTTATTGGCAATATTGTACAGAAGTGCTGCTGTAGTGGTCAATGTGACATGATTACTAAATAGGTCCGACTGTGTTCACTGCAAATTCTTTTGTGGACGTTGAACTGCTAAAATACTAGAATAATTTCCCGTTTTTTAAAAATTGTACATGTAGACTGACGTGGTCATGTTTTGCAGCTAGGCACATTAATCTTTTTGATGTATGAAACATGAATCTACTTTGAAATTCACAGCCCAATTGTGGCAATATGTCGACCGGATCTTAACTGCGTTGTACATAATTCATTGAGGAGTGCCATACTCCTGCTTTGGACTACAATAGCCTTCAAGAATGCATCTCAGCTACTTGTATTCAATCTACGAGCATCCATGGCCCATAAACATTGACCAATTTCCTCCAATTTCTGCATAATTTGTGCACTTTGGAGCCGAGGTCTCAAGGTAGCACCGGCGACTTTACCATACACAAGTACTAGGCGCCCGGTCTTGGGGTCGAGATGAAAAATTCCATATTTGATAAAAATTGACAAGTTGACGGCCAATAAGTGTACATCACAACTCATCTAACATGTGCTGAGTGGCCAAACCAACCCGGATAACCAGGCAAAATGTTATTTACTGCCGCGACAAATATCCTGGTAATAGGGACAAATATTCACAGTAAAACCAAAGATAAAAATGATGATCCCTTTGGGGAAAAAATTAAACCGTGGAGCTCGTTGTTCAAAACCAGTTTCAACGAAACATTTCATTCAGTAAAAACGTGTTTGTAGCAGTAAACGTAATTACAAGGTAGACGCACCACATGAACTGAACGTTTCCGTGTCTGTTTCCCGACGTATTGCGTTTCATAATCATTCCTTGGAATACCACAGAAAAAAAAGTGTCAATTGTTGCTAGTTTCGGTAATTACTTCATTTAGTGGTTAGGTTTTGTGTTTACCCACTCCTGCAATATTATCCTGCAGTGTCAATAACATTCGACTCAATGATTATTTATTACTTTTCTTCACAGTAAGAAATTGTTCTCACGCAAAAAGATATTCTCATTCATCTAAATGAAATGTTTGCATTTTTGGCACATTTACATGTATCGGAGTTTCAAGTTTTACGTGTTTGGGAATTTTCATTGTAATTTCGACCATCGATGATGTATCCTTCACATCCTGTAGTTTTCGTCGTAATTATTGACTTCCTATTGAGTTTGCCACTAGGCATAACCGTGGCGTTGAGGGTGACTCTGGTCCCTAAAAGTCATGTTGACTTGTCAAGGATGATACTCACCTGCAGCGTCTTGCTAACAGATTTTACCTGACATGAGAACAATTGTTACACTATTTGACACAACTATGGTTTATTCCTGCCAACAAACCCAAAATGGTACAGTTTACCTGAGGTATAAATATCGTGCCTTATAATTATGATCACTATCTCAACTTTTAGGAGAAAATACAAAAAAGTATGTTTGGCATGGAACCAGGAGTCCCATCTTCGTCACGGTTATCTTGGGTGTCAATCTGTGTGTTGAACACATCGTCTATTGATTTCATAAAAAAGCCAACTATTTTGCAATACACCATCTGGTTGGCTCATCTTGAACATGTTTTGTTAGTTTTTGACCTGAGTCTCATGGCTGAGAGTGAACCGAACTACTCGCACTCGTCACAGGAATGTCACAGATCAGCGAACGTCGCATCACAACTCCTGCGGTACTTTCCGTCTTTCGCTCATGTAAGGTAACTTTTCCAAATAAAACGGCTACGATTGAGTTTGCATTCGCCCCCTTTTCATCCCCTTTTCTTTTCTTTTAAGGATTCTTGGAAAAGTCGCTTACGATCAGATTTTTTGTTAGTTGATCCAATAAAGACAAGATTTATTGGTTGATCCAAGAAATTCGTACGAAGTTACTCAGTTGCTGAGTTGATAATACTTAGTGATTGCACAGAGCCAGGGGGCACAGGGGCAGAACCCCACATATCCACCTTGGCTCTTCACTGACCTTTTGAGATCCAATTTATTTAGATGACCCTGTGGTGCGAATTAAAAAACTGAAACATGTGCTAAGGATAGTCGTATTATTACAGGCTCCTTTAAAAACATTCCAGCCCTAACTAACCCTTCATTTTCCCTGACCTTTCCACATATCACATTTAGATTCGATCCTACAGACCGCCGATCAAACATCTCTAATCGTGCTCCTGCAGCCAGAATCATCTTCGTGCATGTTTTGATTCGATAAGATACACTTCTTCATATCATTCAATGTATTTTGAGAGAAACAAGGTGTATCAATGTTTTCAGGGTCTGCATGTTTCACCTTGACCTTGTTTATTTTGATCTTCCGAGTCAAAACTTTATTGCAACCAAAGTTGCGTTCAATACTGTTAAATGCGTTTTTCTGGTACCACACAAAAATTACGAAAATTTTCATTGCAAAGAATTACCCTAAGTACTCAACTAACTTTGTGTAGCTTTGGGTACTCTTACACAAATTGATTTTGGAGATCTGCTAACCTCAGTTCCTGATCTGTCTTAATACCTTGTGTGCAGTGTTGAGGCTAAAGAGTCAAATAAACAGAAAATCCCAAAGATTTCCAGCAATTGCCACTGGAAATCGTGTTTGCATCTTTTGTATCCCCCCTGTGCAGATCCAATTAATTTAACTACTCAATACAAATATAATGCGATAGTCGTCGTCAATCAGAAATGTGCTTTCTTGAGGAATTCCCTATTCTAATTTGCTGATTAGCTTTACCTTAATATCGACCATATCACCATGGACCATCCGTCTATCTACGAAATATATGCTCATCATGCCAATTGTAATACATGCTAAATTTGTCTCACCCACATGCTACATTACTTACTACTGGAAGTAAAATCTCTTCCACAAAGCACTCTCCTAAACAAACCGTAATTTTATCGCAAATGTGATGAAATATCTACAAAACAAGTGTGGAGGATTTCACTCATCTTGTCACTAAACATACAACTTCTGAAGAGACAAAAAGTCTGAAAAACAAAATCTGATCATTGGCAAAAACTTCAGACAACTCCAATAAGGCCCGTTGAAAAACTCAGCATTCAAGCATATTTGTGAAGACATTCATGTTAGGAATATGAAAATAGATGGCTGTCAGAAGGCAAATAGTAAAGAAAAACACAAGAAATCCACGGAAAAGAAGCTAACAGAAAAATGTCTCATTCTGTGTAACCCTAAACACAGAACGCAATCAAAACTAATATCTCTTTACTTACTCAGTAAATGCTGGGCCCAAAAAACATGATCATCCTTTTAAATCTATCTTTTCTCTCGTCTTTCCGAAAAAGCACACATAACACTAGAGAAGATTGAATGGGTTTGCGTTACATCAAAGACGTGTCTTGCCTTTACCAATGCTGTGTTGTGCTTAAGACACTTTTAGCTTTTAAAATCTCATAAAAAGCTCAAAAAATAGAAAAACCATTAAGAAGGATGTCAAACATCTAAAACGCATCATTATTACGTTGCATCATCGTAAAATCAGATGATCACAATCTTTGGAAGGAAATTCCTGGACACAATGCTCATTACTTACTACCTCTAAAACACTTCAACATTTCAAAAAAAAGTTTTCATCTTCAAATGTTGGAAGAGTTTCAAATTATTTCACGTTCTCTCTACCTCTCTTACTGTGGATAATGCGAGAGCTATGCGTGTTCATGAAGATATAGAAATCGATCTCATGTACATTTGAATGTCTTTTGAATTTAATAAGAATTCCTTACGATTGTAACCCTCCATAAGTAACACAAGCTTTCACAAATATTTTACTGCCAATGGAAAGGACAGATGGTTCCCAATGAAAGGAACATCGACGGAGATTCTTAGGAGGGGCCATTCATACTTTTCCTAATTTGAACTAATAAAGTCTAAGTACCAGGGTTCCCACTTTTTTCCTCTGACAAAATTCCCTGACTTTTCCCTGACTTTTCCAGTATTTTTTTCATTTTTCCCTGACCTTTTTACAATATTTTAAAGGCTTTTTTTCAATATTTATTTGTCAACATATATGGCCTCCACTTACTACTGGGTGATTGCATTACAAGTCTACATGCATTAAATACTCTTTTTACAATACCCAGTGGTAAAACCTCCCCTTAT
>JBCAUG010081448.1:0-22480 GCA_038406175.1 Haplosyllis leylae | reverse complement strand
TAATATGAAGAGACTACATGTGAATAAAGGTTTTTATAAAATAATATTACAAAAAGTTGTTGACTCTAAACTCAATTAGTAGCAGATGTACTCTAGACTCTACACATCGATGACGTCTTTATCAACACTTCCATTGAAGATGCTTGGTCAGCTGTTCGGCATGAGGATTGCTTTTCTTTTTTCTCACGGGATTCATACTACTCAGCAGTTAAATATGTTGATTTGCTGTAATTTCTTCTTCAGTACAAAGTAATTTTCAAAGGTTAATTTGTCACAGCTTCTGCTCTGAAATGATTAGTCAGTCAACGTAGCAAAAGAAGTGTTGAAATATTTTTCGTTCACTTGTTTTTTCTCACGTGAATCATACTTAATATGCTGAATTGTCTGTTACCTTTGTTTTCAAAACAGCAATCCTTTTTAATTTTAAATCTTTTGTTTTCCCTGAATTCAACGAATTCAGTGAAAACATTTAGGGAAAGCTCAAACATCATGCTAATGAACCAATTTTAACATAAAACTAGGCTAATAGCTGCGCCATCTCTTGGAATATTATGCATCGTCGGGAATACCTATAATGTCCACATCCATGACATGTAGAACAGACGTGCGACGATCCTGTCGAAAGACAAACTCGAGACTTATTGGGTATAAAGTTAAGAAAATTCTTCTTCAGTTCAATGTGTTATTTGAGTCGCACGGCTTCGTTCAACCACCATTCCCTTCATCCTGTTATTAACATTACACGATGCGGTGGATTCAGTACATATTTTCAGTGGCTCATTGTCTACATCTATCTGTCACAGCCTAAAGATTCACAGCTGATATGGAAAGTAGATTTTCATTTTGATCAAGAGCAGGTGCACAGATGTTAAAGCAAACATCTAGAGTCAAGCAATACTATTGATTGGCGGTTATGCTGTTTTATACTTTACCACATTGCTGGGAGGTGGGTCTGAGTCAGAACCCCCGAGGAGACATTCAGATCCACCGAGCCATGGGGAGGTGGATCTGAATGCCTCTGAAATGGGTCTGACTCGGATCCACCTCTCAGCTATGTGGTAAATTTTTTATCCCACATTTAAAATTCGGGACCCACGCATGGGTCTGACTCGAACCCACTCGGTCAGTCAGATCTATGCTGTCTAGTCTCAGACACTCTTCTAGACAGCCAATAGAAGCGTTGGATTGCGCCCCGGAGAGGGATAAAGTAATTTACTGATTACAAAAAGATTATTGCTGCAATGAACGTTTAGAAAAGAGGTTCGTTTCCTTCCCAAACCTTCGTTGTTCAGTGTTTTTACAGGCCTTACCTACTGGCGGCTTTGTCGACTGGCAGTGGCGGATCAAGGATTTCCCAGAGGAGGTTGCGAGAACCACAAAGGTGGGGGGAGGGTGGGGGAGGGGCAAAACCCTATTATGTTTTACAAATGTTCCCTAAAAACCACATAAAAATGGAAAAATTTGGACCCGAGGGGGCGCTTGCAATTTTCTAGAAGAACGCTGACCGTTAAATGTACCTAAAATATTTACCGCCCGCAACCGTGGCTTCCTGTCCACGTACTTTCTTCGAGAGGGGGGGTTATTCTAGCCACGTGACCCTACTCCTTCCTCCTTCCGGACTGAACTGGGGGCACCCCCCTCAAATGTGGGCAATATACATCTACATATTAACATATGTGCGGCATGAGGACTTTCTTGTTATGGATAAGTTTTAATGGACCTTGTACGTATTACCCAAAGAAACAAAGATTGTCGCTGGTTTTTAAACAATGACGTCTTTATTAACAAAAGTCTTCTGTGGCTACTTTAGTACTAAACACTGAGCCTTACAGATCTAAGCGGAAATGGAGAAAGGCAATACATGTACATATTCTGGGTCCCGTTTACAACGAACAATTTGATACACAAAAATGTGTTTAACATTGTTGTCAGTGCATGAAGGCGTCCTGGCTCAATAGTAAATTTAGACTTTTAATAGCTGGGTGCTCGTTGTAACCGGGACCTAGTGTATTAATGAACAAGGAAACGACCCGACAGCAATCATGTTATATAATAAATTTGACCATAAACTCGTTGCACTAGTTATTGACCCTGTAATAAAATAAGTAAAGTTAGCGTACACTGGGACCCGCTCACAACGAGTTCGGTTACAACGAGCAGATACCTTCGCATTAATGGGTTTTTTTTAACAGTAATGTTAAAAAGTTCGGTTACAACGAGAACCTCCTGGAACGGGTAGTTTCCTTCGCAACTATTTCCTTGCACTCACCGGGAACTAGCCGCACATCAGCTTTATGGCTTATTCATATACACAGAAACGGACTTGGATCCCTGTCCGGGTATGGGGCCCGGGTATCCCAAAAATACAGTAGCTATTTAGGGACAGAGATCTGCCTCTGTTCATATGCAGTGTGAATATTTCTTCAAGTACAACTGTAGCCATTGCTCAATCCATAGGGAATTCCCCCGAAGAGGGATCCGTGTATGTGAACAAACCATTATAGTCATCACAGTCAAAATTACCGTCCGCATACTTAGTTTGCCGGAAGGTAATGTTTTCAGTTTTCAGTCCGTCTGCTCACTTTCAGAATTTTAATAGTCCTTTTGGGGCGTGGTTTTTGTACTACTCTCTGAGAATGGTTGGCCTTCTTGTTCTGTTCATCTTCAGCCTCATCTATCGTTTGGTCAAACACTATGTATCTCTGAAGAGCAGCAGGAAGGCCGAGCCTGCAAACCCTGTGAAACAGATGTATGTGCGCATCCAGACGCAGCAGATGGGTTCGTATCCTGTCTCGACACATTCCCATCAGATTCTCGGCTTCCGGTTCCCGATGAGTTAGATCCTTGATCAGCTGAGTTTCCCCGGCTGCGAACAACAACTGACCAACTGGTTTCATATGAACCTGGAGCTTCCGAGCAGCTCTCACCTCAGTTCTTGTCAGGAGGAAGTCAAACCCGACTCGCCCGCATCTGTTGATTTCTGCTCCTACTCTTAATAAAAGGCGAATACACATCAAACTGGACACATCAGTCTTGTATCCATTTTCTACACACATGGCTCTGCCTTCGATATGTTCGTATGCGTATCCCAGGGACGTTTTCCCGTAGCGGTCTGACTGGTTCACATCAGCTCCAGCCTTGATTAGGATCTGAGTACATCGGTGATGTCCTCCCCATGACGCAACCATCAGGGCTGTTTTGGCGCTGTAGCCAGATACGAAATTAACATAAGCTCCTGCTTGTATGAGAGCTTCAACACATTGAAAATGGCCTCCACGAGAAGCTGCAATGAGAGGTGTGAACCCCCATATATCAATTCTATTCACATCCGCTCCTGCTTTCAGTAGAAGTTCAATGCATTTATCGTGACCGCGCAAGGAAGCGGCGCTCAGAGGTGTGAAACCGCCTATGTTCTTTTGGTAATCTTTTCCATCTTTTCCTGTTTCCAACATGAAGATGAATATGTATTCTAACACGTGGGCGACAGGTGTCTCTGCAATACCACCCACCAGGTTGACATCAGCTCCTGCCTGTATTAACACGTCAACACAGTGATCATGTCCTCTGAATGATGCTGCGATCAGGGCTGTGCCACAGTCCGAACTATCCGTTTTATTCACATCGGCTCCTGCTTCTATCAACCCTGAGATACAGTTAACATTTCCAGTCCTAGCAGCAAACATTAACCCCTTGTTCACATCAGCTCCTGCTTGAATAATTAAACGTACCGCCTTGGCGTGCCCGTTCTCCGCAGCCGATATTAAAGCCGTTCTACCATTAGATGTACTGTTCACATCGACTCCTTTAATCAGCATCTGCTTCAGTACCCTGAGGTTTCCTCTTGCAGCAGATGCGACAAGCTGACTGCTGTCGTACAGTGTACTTTCCTTCAAAGACATGTGGCTGCTGAACCCTGAAACAATCAAACTCAACATGTTTATGGCAGAAACACTAGGCAACAGATCAATGACACATTTTCTTTTGATTATTTGTTCGGACATTTAAGCCCTGCTGGAAGGACAGCTTTCGGGAAATTCTGGATCATACCGTGCAAACTGGTCTTGTGTACAAACATATTAAATGCCTGAATCTTAACCCAAGAAGATTTTAGTCTAAGGGGGCATGGCTCCACCATGAAATTACACTGGGTGCCGTTTACGAGTTTGGTTACAACGAACACCCAATTAAAAACAGGAAAAAAAATTTTTGCATAATTTATTTTTGACATTAATGTTCAAAGTCCAGTTGGTCGTGTACAATGAGTAGATTCAAAATCATTGATGTCATTGTATTTGTGGGATGTTACTTTCTTCCCAAAATTTTGAAAACGCTCCCTGGGTTGGGGGGGGGCGTATTTTCGGTGTTGTATTTTGCCCATATTCAGTGTGTCGTACTTTCTTTGGGGGGGGGGGGGTATTTTCAGCATGTCGTAGCTTCCCAAGGCTATTTTACCAAAGTCTTGTAGAATGTCACTCCCCTCCCCGGTCTTAGGATACGTCAGTGGACAAGTGCAAAAAATTCGAGAAGTGTCTCAAAAATACTTTCCACTAAAGCCACCAAAAAAGTACTTCTGAAATATTAACTTTACTTCAAATGAAGCCATCTACCAGAACTGCTCTTTACTTTGGTTTCTTTGGTATATTTCGATCAGAAGAATGCACAAAGTAGATCTGGTGGAAAAATGAAGGTTGCATTTGAGAACACAGTGAGCGATAATGGCGGATCACAACCTTATAATTTGCGTTGTTTCTAGAGTTCTGCATCTTCCGTGGCAGACTGTCTTTTGAGTAACCCTATTTACTCTGTCTATCGAACTTACCTAATTACTGGTTCACAAAAGGGAATTATTGCATTGCAAATCGTTGACGAACTGACAAGCTCAACTTTCCAACCCGCTAAAACCACGACGAACAGACAGTGTGGATAGAGCTATCCTTTAGTCACACTTGCGCAGTTACTTTCGTATTAAAAAACTTTGGCACCTTTCGGCTATTCATCGGAAGGCAAATTATATGTTGATAATTTGGGCTCCTGTCTCATTGTTCTGTGTCACCTGCCACAAAAACTGACACTTTGCCCTGTCTGAACTAAGGATGTCTGAAGTGTCTGAAAATAAAAATCTGAAAAAGATATGAGTGTGACACAACATTTCAGGGTAAAATGAAGCAAGAAATACATTGCAAGTGACGAAAATGTGAAATTGTTACTTTAAATGTATGATTTTTACCTTGTTTTGTAGTTGGTTTTTGAGCTGCTAAATCCGAAAAGTTCACCATTTTCGTGTACAGGCCCAACTTTGATGCACAAAATCAGGGTGAAATAATAATAACCCAAAATAATCCTTTTGCACACAGACAGATGAATATCCAGACACTATCCAGTAAAAATTTCAGACAGATCCAAGCATTCCTTCATGGTACGAAAATTAATCCAAAATTGGCAAAGTTACGAACAGTGATGTGTACTGTTAGGCGGCCAAACATGCTATGACCAGGGAAGGGCATGAAGGCTTGCTCCGGTCGACTCAGTGGCTCTCCCCGGTCTATTGTTTTGCTATTGGCTTCCCTGCCTCTGTGGGTCATTTGCGGCCAAACAAAAGGCAAATTGGCAATTCCGTCAACACAGGCCTATGAGTAAGGACCCCCTTAACACCTCCATTCAATGGTGAGCAAATCTGAACATTAATCACTGAATAATAGGACAAAAGGTTAGGCCAAGGAAATAAAATTTTCTAGTATAGTGGTCCTCAGGTGTCATGCGTTTTTTAAATTAGATAAATGTTTCTATTGTCAATGTTTATCAAATATAAAATGATTCGCACTATGTGCTCATCATTTTATATTATGATAAACATCTCAATATCAACAGGAAGTTCAGAAATTTAGCTGTTAGTAAATTCTGACTGAAGCTCGCAATGGATGGTTATGACTAGTCGTGAGCACCCAAAATATCTTGAAATGCCTTCCATTGTAACACCTCAGCAAAACATTCCTAAAAATTTACTGACTTCAAAGTTCTAATTTTCTGACCATTGGGATAATTGCCAGAACAAAATGAAATACTAACATTTCCTTTTAAAGTTATCTTTTAGACTGATTTCCTTGTGCAAAATACTGTGCAGTGATGATGACTGTGAACAATTAGCAAAAGAAAGTCAGCTCAAATTCTTCCCTTCAACGTGAAACTATTCCCTTTATAACATCTCTTCCAATTTTTGTTGGCACAAATTTTGCTGTTGTACAAATGCGAGGTAATATGCGTTCCATAAACACTTACCGTTTGTACATTCTGATAATGTAATGCAGGAAGTGCCACTATTATCAAACAGCAGCGCCATCTGGTCCGTGTACGCGTTACTTCCGGTGAAGAACAGTTGAGGACTAAAATCCAGTCCTTTGTCAGTCATGTACTCCTGCCATATTACTGACATAGAAAGTTTTAATTTTAAACAGAAACCGTTAATTATTTTTTCGAGAAGACATTTTAACAGTAAAATGTTGATTTATCAAAAAGATCACATAAGTCGGTGACAATGTAAAGTTATATCATAAGAAAAGGATTACAATGCTTTGTTTCAGTCAGAGTAAAGACATCTTCTAATACAAACCGAAATCAAAAGCATATCATTCCTAGTTGTTTACTGTTGCACAAAAAATCAAAACGTCATGCATTTCATTACTAGAAAAAGTGAGGTCACGTAGGCAAAGTTACATGTAAACAAATGAGTGTCATCTTTTATTTAAGTTCCCTTATGTGACCATATATGGTCATACAAAGAAAGGTGTGTCTGGAATACAATAATTCCATTGGGTCCAATCTATTTGCTTACCCCGCAGAGGCACCGTCTATATTTGTTCATTGAAAGAAGGCGATCGATAGGAATAGCTACTAATGATTTCATAACCAAATAGTTTAGCTACCAGATTATAATCCAAGCAACATCTTTACTCCATGTCGATTCAAGTTTTGTCATACAATTCTCTCGTCGTTGCCCGCCAAAATGTACCTATCACGTCAATCCTTATTGATTGCACACTGGGTTCGCGAAAGGAATTTGATGTCGACCTTTCGCTGATTGGCTCCAAAGAAATGATATGGAAAACCTCTTTCGTACTTAAACTATCTTACCTGCCGGTGATAAAGCATCGTAGAAATATTTGATTTCATCCACGTTGGCATTCAAAGGGTACTCTAACGCTGTGTTCTTTACCCCAAAGAGAACGGTACTGCACGAAAGGTGGTTTGTATCTGGGTGACTCACTGCCTGACTTGTGTCTCTAAAGCCATCTGTAACTCCGTTTAAGTAAACGGATGCTCCAGAATTCAGCTCAACGACCGCTGCCACATGAGCCCATTGTGAAGACACCAAAGCTGATGTAGATTTTATGTCAAACAAATGTATTCCGGGTGATCTGTATTTGCAGTGAATTTTGTAATTTTCAATATTACAGGTCAGCCCAGTTTGTCCATTATTTTCCGGTGTTGCTATGTGTTGTGTAGCAGACGACAATGGCATGATCCAGAAAGACAGAGTTATTTGACCATTACAATAGTCTGAGCTGCAGTAACATTCAGGTTGTGATACTTGGGGTGCAAGTCTGGCTCCACCAGAAAATCGTAGATAGTGAGTTCCATCTTCCCGTTCGCCTAAATCATCTTCAGCAAAACCAGCAAGAGTACCACCCACTCCAACACCTGTTATGGTTCCTGCATCAAGATCTATTCCCTCCATATCTATGTGGATGTTTGGTTTCAGAGCTTCACCCTGCAGCAGGTAGAAGGTGTGTCCAGGTGTGATTGGGGTGTGGTCACCTCCTCCAGTCGTTTCACACAGATCACATGTTGTTCCATCATTTGTCAAGAAACCAACACAGTTTTGTCCCAAATGTTTCATCTTGAAGCATTCATCACTGCATCCTTTTAAAGAATTATTAGATTCTGAACACTTCAGAGTGTCACCAATGAGTGAAATATCGTATGATGTTCCCAATATTTTTCTATAGGGCATGAGCCTCTCGGGTGAGTACTGCGTCACAATGTTTGTTGGACCCAATAGAAGTACTAGTTTCAAACTACCCAGTGTAAAAAATACACTTGCCATTTCTTGCTAGATGGTAATAACGCTACAAGTTGATGTAAAACAAGACAGTGATCGCGTAGCGTGGAATCATCAGAGTAAACTCATGTACCCAGCTTTCAGTAAAATAGGCCCAACATTGGGAATTAGGCCTGAACCAATCAGAGGTCTACCGCGCTACAATCCCTATTCACTAAATGTGCAAGGGTGTGAGACAGGGAATTCAATTGGCTTGTTTGCACCTCTTAATTCAAAAGAAATCTCCTAATGAGGACAGTTACAACAACTGGACGATGATGGTATTATGTGTCAAAATGCTGCACTACAAAAGCATGTGTCTAGCCTTGTGCTTGGGAACAAAGTTTGTATTTGGGATGTATTTGTACAAATGCTGGTAATTACGGCCATTGATGCCAAATAGATTTATCATTTATGAATTCTTTCGTTCTTATTGTTCAGCTTTCGTGGAAACTATCTTTTGTTCCCCAACTTCTACAAATTTTTAACCAGGTTCGGTTTTTTGCTCCCAGCAATTGATGACGCGGACAGGAATATGGAGGGAAAATTGTTTAAATCTTTATTCCAGTTTGTCATCTCAAATGTAGGAAATCTTCAACGAAAGGTGGCTTTCACTTGCAAACGTAACCGTATAAATTCGTTTTATTGATGATTCATACTAGTTTTTTTCAAAATGGGGAGGTTTTCATCTAATTGGATGAATTAGACGAATTGGATAGATGCGGTGGTGCATGAAATAGGTGCTTTTTAAAGTTCCCCACAAGCACAGTTGACTCGGTGGTGTAATGGTTAAAGCAGTTGAAATATAAGCAGGAGATCCTGGACTGGAACTCCACTTTTGTAAAATTGGTTTTTGTCCAATTCATCTAATTAGACAAGACTTTTGAAAAAAAACTCGATAGAATCTCCCTTTTGGTTAGATCTTGGGTTTTGTCTTCATTTCACAGACTTTTTTCCAATTGAAATGGTGAAATAGTTGGGGACATACTAAAAACTATTAGCCAACCAGTAAACATTTTCAGGATTGTTATACGCAAAAACTGGAATTTGTTTCTTGATGAATTTATTTTTATTAATTATTGTACTGAACTTAGTTATTTTCAGTGCATTTCTGACTAGCACAATAAAAGATCTTGGAAATGAGGCAAAGCTACATATGATTTAAATAATTAAGACTGTTGGAAGATATTGAAGTCAGTACATTGTGAACGGTAAGGCTTATCTATATTTCATGCCACAAATATCGACTAGAGAAAATGTTTTCAGGTTATGGTTATTAATTATGATGGACTTACTCAAACGATGTCTGAGAATTATCAGTCTTTGTTTTTTAAAAAAACATTGAATGCGGGTGACAAAAATGCAAGTGAGGGATCCACCCTGGATTTAAAACTCAGAGCAGATGTCACCATAAGGTACCAGTGGCTCCACAAAAAGACTTATGCCCTCCAAACTGTTTTTAAAAATAAAAAACAATTTTAAAAAACCAATTGCTTAAGATATTTTACGTGTTCTTTGAAATTTTTACTTTGTCTCTGTGAAATGAATTTGGGTATATGTTTATGAGTTGCCATTTCTTGGCAAGAGTAGAGTTCTACACTGTACAAACTCAGTGCTTACATACTCCGCTCAAACGTTGAACTTGATTTTACAAAGCTTAACGTACCCATCTGAAATTCGATCACTGAACACAACAAGAGTGTCCTTCTGACATTTCAATGATAGAGTGCTGACTGTAATTGTAAAGTTGGTCTTGCCTTCAGCCTCCTTGAATAATTTTTCATCAAAATCTATACCTGTGGGAATGACGTAAGGTTAGATGGAAACTGTACCAAGCAAGAATTACAGACTTTGGACATGTTAAACTATCTGGGAGTTGTGTCATCCGTTTACGTTGAACACTGAGGTTAGGAACGTCTTTAAACTTACTTCTGATAGAAGGTATTAGTGCAGCACAGGAAGTGTCACTGTTATCAAACAGCAGCGCCATCTGGTTCGTGTACGCATTACTTCCGGTTAAGAAGTGTTGAGGAGTAAAATAATGTCCCTTGTCAGTCATGTAAGCTTGCCATACAATACATTTGGAAGATACATTTGATAACTTATTTTGTTGTTTTGTATTTTTTGACAATGATAATATTTGGCAACAGTGAGGCAGAAGCAGAAAGCCACTGAGTTGACCAACAGGATATCTTAGTGAATATATTTGATTGGAAGACTAGATCCTGTAATCCTTTGGTAACTAAGGTCCACAACTACAGTCACGTAACCCAAACAGAAGTAAATGAAATTGTGCGCAAAAGACAAAAGATTGTTGCGACTCCTGATGAAATCCTGGATCCACACCTGGAGAACACCAAACCAAAACAAGTAAATGGAAAGAGCTCCAATGGTGCCATGCATCTGAATCCCCCAATTGGACGGTCTGTTTTCTTTTTACTTTCAATAAAACATACCATATATAACAAGAGAAGTAACGAGGCAATGAATAATTAGAGCACGGAGATGAGAAGTCCGCAAGATAAGGTTAAAACCTTACCAAAGCATTTTTATTACTCAATCACAACGAGATAAGTGAACGAATACAATGCAAGTTTTTATATCAAATTCTGGTAAAACATCAATCACATTAATTACTCTTCTAAGATGGATACCTTTGTTTCAAATGAAAATAAAAATGTGATTAAACTAAAAAGTGTATATCTCTCTTAAGTTTTTTGTACTGCTGTCATGATTTTATAAAGTTGTCAAAATGTGACACCTACTTTATTTGTACATCTGAGTTTTCGAATCATATTAAATTCTGTAAAGTAGCACTAATATTTTCAAAGTAAATATGGAGTACAGTGTACATTCTGCAGATTTTAATTCTTATTTGAAGTGAAAATGTGAAAAAATGAGGAATGTATCAATTGGTACAGAAAACCTGTATCAGGCTTTGTTTATTTTATTTATTTAATCAACAAATTTGTGGTACTTTCAGGCATTTTTATGTTGTACCCATTAGACATCAAATTCAATCTCGCATATTTCAACGTCTCTACTAGCCATATGCGATATCTTCACGTAAACGTATGGCATAGGGTCTGGTGTTACAGAATTGTATTTACATTCATACGTTTCTCCATCTACAGCTTCTGATACAAATTTCAGTTCTTTGAAATATCCTTCAAAGAGTTCGTTCCCTCGTCCGTTTTGTGACTGTGTGGAATCGGCTTGATCTCCATAGAAGTAGAGACTGTCACATTTCAATTTGTTCGTTTGCAGCGTCACATTAAAGTTGGACTTTTCTTTCGCCTTATTTGATATTTTTACCTTGAAACCACCACCTAAAGTATAAAATCGGCTTTCACACAATTTTTAGAAGTGATAACAAATTCCTGAAAACACAACACAGGTCACGCATATTCATTTTTACTTACAAAAAAAGTTGAAGTATGAAAAATGCACACCGTTATCCTAATTTACTTTGAACATAATCAGTCTCACTGAGCTAAATTTTATAATAACGGAAATTTCCATCACTATCATATCCAAAAAAGGGAAATGGAAATCTAGAACATACAACTGTCGAAGCACTCTGACAACGCGACACAGGAAGTGACGTTCGTGTCCATCAGCAGCGCCATCTGGTCTGAGCAAAAGCTACTTCCGGTCAAAAGCAGTTGAGGAGTGAAATCCAGTCCTTTGTCGGTCGCGTACTCCTGCCAGATATCTGGAACAAGGCATGCCAAACGTGAGAGTCTTGATGTTAAACATTTGTTTCAGAAGTCCTGAATCTACCTATTCCTAGCATGCTTTCTATTCTCTTGTATTTACGTCATGTGCAGAAATTTTGGCCCGCCCTTGAGAGTAAACATATTTATTATTACCTGTTGATAAAAGCGCGTCGTAGAAATACTTAAATTCATCTGCGTTCGCATCCATGGGGTATTCTGTGGCCGAATACTTTCCTCCAAAGTTAACTGTACTGCAGGAAGGGTAATGGGTATCTGGGTGACTCTCTGCTTCACTGATATCTTTAAAGCCATCCAAAACACCATTGAGGAAAATTGAACCACCAACATTCAGATCCACCACCAAGGCTACGTGAGTCCATTCCGACTGCACCAGGGTTGATGTGGACTCTATTATCAATAACTTAGTTCCAGGTGATTTGTAATGACATTGCACTACGTAACTGTACAATAGACAAATTACACCTGTATTTTGACTATTTTCTGGTGTCACTATGTGCTGCACACTCCCGGAAAACGTCATGATCCAGAATGACAAGGTAATTTTGCCATTACAATAGTCTGAGCTACAGTAGCACTGAGGCTGTGATACTCGGACAGCCAGCCTGTCTCCTGAGCCAAACCGTAGGGATTTGCCTTTAATTCCTTCTACAACATCGGCAGGAGTGAGACCAGTAACTGTAATTCCACTCACTCCAACACCTGTTATGGTTCCTGCATCTAGATCTATTCCCTCCACGTCTATGTGGATGTTTGGTACCCGAGTTTGACCCTGTATCAAGTAGACGGTAGATAAGGTAAGCAGTAAAATAGTAAGTGCAGCAGTCATAGTTAGAGTATTTATTATCAGATTTTTTATCTAACAATTTTGTTTTTGGTCTTCGTTTGTTGCAGCTGTTTGGAGAATGACGAAGATCGTGTGGCGACAGTCCTCCTAAATTCTAATTGGTGTGGGCTGTGGAGCTTGTCAACTTTTTTCACTCAGTGTATCCAAATCGACATACTGACAGAGTGATGGACAAAAATTACTGACTTCATGACCATTCATTAGATACCAATAGAATTATATTTTCATGGTATTTCAACTTTAATATCAACGTAAATATTTGATATTATTTGAAGATCATTACATTTAGCAATATCATTGTCACTAGACACAGTCATATTTTTTTTCTGGGTCTTTGGTCATTGATTGAATATTCAACTGAAGAAAGTGATTACTGACCTAAGAGTCTAATTAAATCTTCAACTACTTTTCACTGGTTTCGTCGGTAATTATAGTGCTACATTTATTAATATTCAAAATTCGCAAATACATCATATGTACTAAAATATAAGATTTTGAAGCATATGTTCATGTGTGTGTATGTCCATTGGTCATGCTTTATGTTAATTGAACAATCATCCATGCCAAGAACAAGAAGATTAATGATTGTGAAAAGCAAACATTAATGCTAAGAACAATCGATAATCAATGCTAAAAACAAACATAATTGTTAATAACAAACAGATTAATGATTGTGAAAAACACACAATGCTAAGTATAATTATTAACGAATGCTAGCAATAATAATCATTGCTAAGGACAAGTAAATTTATGAATGTTGAAAACAGTCATGAATACCAAACATGAATGCCAAGAACAAGTAGATTAATGAATGTTATCACCACAAAAAAATTCTCAATGGATCAGTTTCAAACTTTCACCATTTGGGATTAATTTCGAGAGGATCAAAACAAGGGTTGACAACCCTATTTTTCAGACAAAAACTGCATAATTTCATCTATATCTTGATGAATTCTTCATGGGCCAGCTTCAAGCTTCAAACCTTCACTATGTGGGGTTAGTTAATTGTCTAACTGTCACCATATAATTCTCAATTTAATTGTCAGCAGGTCAATTTGAAAGGGGCCCGTGTTTCTGGTCCTTAAATGTTTCATGTCTAAAAAACCTACTCACAGTACTTTGGTACTCAAAAAACTTATTTGTAAGGAGCGAACAATTTTATTTATCGCTCACATTCATCCCGTTCCAAAGCAACAGATCGAATTATGTTGTACACTAGTTTGTTGTTAAAAGATTAAAATGTTTCAATTATTTTACTAGCTTTTCCTGTTAATTGCCTGCTTTCCTAGACTTACCCCTATTACCGCGCACCCCAAAAAGTAATGTTGTGTGAATGGAGTGTTGACCTGTTTATTTAACATACCAAGGTATATTGTATAGGTAGACTAACATGAAATATTCAAGTAACGATCATTTCCCCTGGCATAATACCGATTGTTGTGTTAGTTTGTTTCAAGTACCAAGGTACATTGCACTTTACACAAAGATAAAGTTCTTGTTTGAAGGCAATCCGGATTGCACAATACTTGAAGTCTTGAGGGATCCCTAGTGAAACGCTCTGTTGCCACTTTTTTATACACACTCGGTTAATGTTAAAACTGAAAATGATCAAAATGCAGACAGCAGGACAAATCTGCCTTTTGGAAGTTATATTATTACCGCCCGAGTACGAAGTACAAGGGAATGTAATGTTTTCAGTTTGTTTGTCAGTCCACGGGGGATACCTCCGGTCTCTGGTACCTGGTCCTGTAAGAGGGGGCTACCCCCAGTCCTGTCCAAGGTCCGGAAGGGGGTACCCCCTCAGCTAGGACAGGGGTACCCCCAGCTAGGACAGTGAGTACCCCCTCGACAGGACAGGCATTACCCACCCCCAAAGGACAGGCTTCGCCGCGGGCGGTATTTTCTGGTATTGTTTTTATTTGATTTTTTAGACTGGACCTGATACATGATCTTTTCTTGATGGCAACTAGTGGGGGTATTTATTTTAGCGGTTTACGGATGGCTTTTTGTCCAAATTTTTATGAATTTGACCAATGTTCCAAACATTGTCGAAGTATCTACGAAAAAAATAGCAGACTTTACATTTATTTCCAGTAATGATGAATTATATTATTTTACGCGAGGTTAGTTTATGCAAGAGGAGATTGAACCCACATGAGCTTATATTGAACGGAGATGAGAGAAGAACTCGGAAAAAATTCGAAATTCCCAGGAGTCGATCTGATATTCCAACCACCACGTGCCAAGTTAGCTCAGAAAAGGAGCACATCAAACCAGAATGGCAAATTTCAGGGTGCAATTGTAACTGTAAGTAACATTTTCTTGCTGACATTGTTATTTTCACGTACGAACGCCTCTGAAACAAGATCTCCACATCAATGATAAAATTCTGTTTATCTTCTTACACATATTTTCACTTCAAATAAAGATTAAAATGTGTAAAATTTACATTGCTTTTCATATTCACCATACGTCACATCTGTACTGGTTTTCAAGCTATATAAAATCAGAAGAGCAACATGAACACTTAGGAGATACACACCTTAAGATTTGATTCGATGTTTTTCACAACTTTTCATTTGCTTATGAAACAAAGATGCATATCCCAAAGAGGAAATTTACATAAAATACAATATTGCATGAGAGGAAAGTTTGTACACAAACATACAGTCAAATCAAATGAAATTATATAAACTTTCCTGGAACGACAAGGGAAAATTAAATTTAGATGTAGGTCTTGGGATCTTAAGTGAGTTCCCGGATAATTTGGTCAAAGCCAAACCAAAAGTCTAATCAACTCCCCAGTATGAAAAATTGATGTAATATTAGACTGCTTCATTAAATGGCGATTATACTTTTTCCGATCATTATGTCCTCATTTACCGAAGCTTTTATAACTGACGACGTGGGAACATGTTTTTTTTTGTGCATTTCATTGGATTTAACTCTTGATTTTGCACACAGTTATTTTTATTCTTCGCCCAGTAGAAAGAAACAAAATATCAAGGAGTGAAGAATTTTCCTTTGGTGACTTGTTAATGTTCCATGGCCACATTGGTACCCTACCTTGTACTCCACCCTATCTGGTACCCCATTCATGACCTGGTACCCATTCCTAGTCTGGTATCTCATCTACTATCTGGTACCTTATCCATTATCTGGTACTCCATCCATTATCTGGTACCCCATCCATATCTGGAATCCCAATCCTGTCTGGTACCCCATCTACTATCTGATACCCCATCAATATCTGGTATCCCATCAATTTCTGGCATCCCATCAATGTCTGGTATCCCATAAATGTCTGTTATCCAATCTCATCTATGTCTGTTACTCCACCCATGTCTGGTACCCTATCCAAGATAAGGGGTACCCTCCTCACTGGAACCTCTGGCCCCTGCTCCTGTCTGGCCCCCAATCTGGCTCCTACCCCCTACCCCCAATCTGGCCCCTGCTTCAATCTTGTCAGACCCCCCTCCCAGCTGGGATATTTGTTTTGATGTTCATTTCTATCTCATCTTGGGTCGGTTGAATCTCACCTTGCATGCTTCCCTCCATGCAAAAATAATATCTTTTACCTTGAATGGAAAAAATCCCAGAATAGTCGTGAAGTAAACCCATTCCCATCAACAAGGTAACTCTCTATGAGTCACCAAATATGCCCCAAACTTCAAATTAGCCCATTATCACCCATTCCCAGTAATGGCTACCATCCAAAATGGCTGACAAGATTAGCTGATCAGGAATGGTCAATAAAGGTCCCCTCTACCTAAAGTAAAATTTTGAGTTTTCCGAGTTTTTCTTGCTTTCTAAGGTTCATTTCATTCTCACCTTGTGTGAATCTCACCTTGCACGCACTATGCAAAAATAATATCTTTCACCACACGCGAAAAAAATTCACAAAATAGTCGTGCAGCAACCCCGTTTCCATCAATAAGGTACCTCTACGAGTCACCAATGAATTATCATGCAACTTCTGAACTGATCACAAGATGAAATTGGCAATTTTGAACATTAAAGGATTTCCATCAAACAGATACGGCACTTCCAGTGGGATGTGAACTCATAACCTCAAAGTTGTCAATTCAACACTCAAAAATACTTGCAAGTCTGAGACTGCTAATTTCCTTATGTGGTCTTGACCTATGGAGTTCAACTCTATCATCTTAGCCCAAAAAAGTTGGTGCATGAATCAGTAAGTTTAACTCTTCCGGCCTAATGAGATTCGAAAAAGTGATGACTTTTTAGGTAGTCATGATAGGGGCTATGAATCCAGCTTCACAACCAAATGTTAAATGCATAAATATTTAAATGTTAGAGGTGCTATCTAGTCTGGACACATGTCTCTTCTATGCCAAGGATGGTTCAGCCCCTCAGTATACTCCCTGGGACAAGGGGTCAATTTTTATCAGAAACCACAGTGAGAAAAACAGGTCAGAGAGTGATTTGAGAGCACCATTGTATGCTCACTAATCAGTAAGTTATTAGATGACAAATGCCCGAGTTAAATGGTAACCTCTTGTTACCAGTGAACACACTAGAGGGCAGTTGTGTACAAAAAAGAAGGCAGCATTCTCAATGAAATACCCATTTGTCTACCCATTTAGGGGAAAGAGCATCAAAGAAAGAGCCATTTAAGTGCTCCAAAGTATGAAAGTACCAAAAAATCCACTTCGAGGCTGAAAGAGTTGATCCTCCAGACCACCGTTCATCACAGAAGTTCTGGAGGGGTTGATAACCCTGAGGGATTCTATACATTGCTAAATTGTTTTCGTTATCAATAAGGAAATCCTTTAATGTCTATAGTGACTACTAACTCTGTGTGACAGATTCACCGAGCAGTATTCCTGACTTCCCTTTCTTTGAAAGACAATCACTGGCCAATGATTAAATAGATTCATCAAAATCAATCCCACATATTTGAACATCGTCTATTGGCAGATCTAAAATTTTAATGTAGATGTAGGGCCAAGGATCAAGACGTGTCGATCCAAATTGACATTGATACATTTCACCATCAATACCTTCTGATACAAATTCTAATTCTTTGAAGAATCCATCAAAATGTTCATTTATCAGTCCATCATTCGCTTGGGTTGAATCAGTTTGATCTCCCAACAATAACAGAGTGTCTCCGTTACACCTGAGATGGTTTGTGTGCAGGGTGACGTTGAATCTGGATTTGTTCCTGGCTCTGTTCAGTAGTTTCAGGTTAAAACTTCGATCTACAACAAAAATCAAGTCTCTCACACGTTAATATTAAATCCCGTACTTACACTGGGATAAAATGACATTATTTTAAAATCACAAACATCACATTTGTCAGTATTTGCTTAGCAATTAAAACGCATTTACCATCAGCCAAACACTTTGTTAGTGTAATGCATGTAGTCTCATTGTTATCAAACAGCAGCGCCATCTGGTTCGTGTTAACGTCACTTCCAGTGAAGAACAGTTGAGGAGTGAAATCCAGTCCTTTGTCTGTCATGTACTCCTGCCAAACATCTAGATCGTAAAGAGTACTTTCAATCTATAACATTCTGGAATTGATTCAGTTTCGTTTCATGTTCATTTTATTGGCGTAGTTTAATGGGGGATATGAAGGGAATTCAGTGCATGAAGGGAATTTGCATTCGAGGTTTCCCTAGATCAGCAACCACAAAGTGTGCTGCGTTGCCAATTAAAGGCTTTTGCAAGGAAAAGCAAAATAAATTTAGCAAAAATGGCTTACAATGTGGATAGAACCCATGACCACTTGTGATCTACTCTGATGTCCTGCCTACTGTGCAAACCAGGTATGTGTTAGTTACGTGATATTTAAACTGAATTTTGTTTCGTACACCACTTCACTTTTTGGACTTTTAGAATTAGGATTATTTTAAGAATTAATAGAGAATGACTTTACGAAGGTCTTAAAGATTCAGACTGATAACCAAATGTCAAGATAGCAATTTTGCGCTTCCCCCGTAGGTTTTGTATAATTTAGGGAAACCTCAAGAGCTGTTTGCGGGACCATGCTTGGTGGTGTAGAACATGACCTTGTACGGAAAGGGGTGGCACAAGACGTGAAACATTTTTGGTGTAGATCTCCAAAACTTATTTTCGTAGGAAATGGGGGGTAACAACAACGTTCTCACTCATTACTGGAAACCACAAAAATACTCACTAAACAGTGTAAGATCGACGTTTCTATGGCTCGTGAAGTCGTCCGTGTGGTTTTTAACGGTGTTTTTATTTATTCGTCAAATTTGTTGACTCTTACTCACAATTTTCATAGTACACACTATAATTGTGCAGCGAATTTACCTGCCGGGCCCAGAGGATCATAGAAGTACTTGAACTCGTCTACATTAGCATTCGCTGGAGATTGTCCCGCAGCATTCTTCATTCCAAAGTAAACTGTACTGCAGGAGGGGTAATTTGTATCTGAATGACTCTCCGCTTGACTGATGTCCTTGAAGCCATCCAAAACTCCGTCCACGTAAATGGATGCTCCAGTAGTGAGGTCTACAACCACTGCAATGTGATGCCAAACACTGGAGAGAGTTGATGACGTTTGAATATTTCGTAGTATTTTACCCGGTGATCTGAATGCGCAGTCAATTTTGTAATTTCCAGTTGCGCAGGTCAGCCCAGTATTGTCATGATTTTCTGGTGCTACTATGTGCTGTAGATGGGAGGAAAATGGAGCAATCCAGAAAGACAGGGTTATTTTACCATTGCAGTAGTCTGAGCTGCAGTAACATTAAGGTCGTGGTACTTGGAGCGTGAGTCTTTCCATGTGACTAAATCGTAGAGATGTTCCTTTTATTCCTTGAAAGACATCATCAGCACCTACACCATGAATAGTGCCACTCACTCCAACACCTGTTATGGTTCCTGCTCCAAGATCTATTCCCTCCATGTCTATGTGGATGTTTGGTTCCAGAGCTTCACTCTGCAGCAGGAAGAAGGTGTCTCCAAGTGTGATTGCGGTGTGGTCTCCTGCTCCAGTCATTTCACACAGATCACATGTTGTTCTATTATTTGTCAAGAAACCAACACGATTTTGTTTTAAATGTTTCATCTTGAAGCATTCATCACTGCATTCCCTCAGTGTCTGCTTGGTAGTGGTGCATCTAATGGTATTTTCAAAGATGTTCACATCATCAGAAGTTCCAGATATTTTCCTGTAGGGCATGAACTGCCCAGGTCTGTATTCTGCTTTAACACAATGAAAGAAAAATGAAACTACGAAAATCACTCGGACTTCCCTCAAGTCCGACATGATGTCCAAATTTCAGCGGCGTCTTTCTTCCCCGTACAGGTTGAACTGGTCTAGTGAAAGTAAGCTGTTCGATCTATCCCTATTCCGATGAGTATGGTTCCGTTTTTTTGATGTCATATATTAAATTAATTTTTTAAAGGTTTCCTTTGTAAATAATGTGATGTGACGTACCATTTGTCGTTAGCAATTCTCTTTGCGATCTAAGTTGTCAGGGGCTACCAAATTACCGGCAAAAGATAATAAATAGTAAATGAATTGGTAGAGCTTGCTTCATAAAATATTAACAAAGAATTAAATATTTAGATGAATGGAGATCGATCTCTTGAGAAAGAACGACATTCACGGAGTTTAACTCTCAATCGGAGAGAAAAAATTGAAGCAGGATTTCGCATCTAATATGTCGCCATTAATTCTCTGGTCTGGGGAAAGTGGCTTCTCAAGGACGCGGTGCATTTCAAAATTAAAAACTTTATTGATTCGCTTTCATTGTGTTGGAACATACATCATCAATGATAAGGGTTGCCAAGTTTCAGAGAAAAACAAAATTTTCTCCAGGTCAGGAAATTGTCGGGGAATTTGAAAAAAAGTCAGGGAATTTTGGCCATTCAAACCATGTCTGGGAATCGTCATGGAATTTTGTAATGACAATTGAATTTTTTCCAAAAGTGATTAGCCTTCTTTTACTTCCATACTTTTTCAAGTCCTAAATCGATTTTTTACTCGGCATACATTCTCACCATACCATACCAATCATGGCTGTGTCTCACAATCAAAACCTCTTGATCCACTATCTAAAGACCAACATAAAAAAGTTGCATTGGGAAATTTGTTGTATTTCTCAATTTTGCTTCTTCATATCCCATTCGTAATATCATTGTGTTTTTTCAAATATTGCTATTTGTAAACATGATAAAATCTTTCAGTAACAGTTACCTTTGAAGCACCCTTAATATGTTCTGGTTATATTCAATAACGATTTGTTGTTGTGTCAGTGCTTTATTTTAAGCATTACAAACCATATTATCAAAGTGAAAATAGTTAAAGTCTGTCATTGTTGGTTTGTGCATTGTGAAAATGCAATAGTGCAAAGTATATTATTACAACACGGTGCAGGAAGTTTATTAAATTCTGCCATTTCTGATGAAATCAAATTCTGTCAAAGGTTTTATAATGGTGGTCTGTGAGAAAATATTTGGAAGCATAAATAAATAACCAATACATCTCTTTCAAAAATAATACTGTATGATTATTTTATATTTATATTATTTTAAATATTATTAATTTGCCACTATACTTAATAATGGCTCTAGGGTACCCCTATCCTGTCCTTGCAAGTGGGGGGAAGGATCTGGGACCCGAGACCAGGTAAGGAACCTGAGACCAGAGACCAAGGGTACCCCCTCCCCCCTTTGCCTCCCTTCCACCCCCCACCCCCCTGTAAAGGACCTGGGACCAGAGACCAGGGTCGCTACCTTTTACAAACGACTCAATGAATATAGGGAAAAGTATCCAACTTGGAAAGCATGGTTTCGGGTCATTGCACAACCTTATGTGAACATGTTCTGTCAATGAAGACATCCTACTTTGACATTGACTTCGCTTCACAAATGAAGTTGACTAAATTTCCCTTAATTCATTGCTTCGTTCGAATGAGCATTAGGTAGAGAAAACTCGATCTTTTCTTCTTTTTGACATTCAACTAAACGTTACTTCACACAGGATGAGATCACTACTACTTTGAACATTGAACACTTGAACGTAAACAAAATACCAATTCTCATCAGATACGGTTGTATAGCTGCACTCATTGTCTTCACTGTTCAGTTCATTTCGTTTCATCTCTTTGAATTGTCCCAGGAAGTGTTTCGTTGTCGCATCCAAAACATGCGTGGAATGTTCCGTTTCCATTTGTTCTCCGAACACGATGAAGTTGCAGGGAGAACCGTCTGTGAGTAACGTGACGGTGAAGTTAGATTTATCTGGAGCCGAATTGTATAGTTTTACTCCAAACACATTTCCATCTAAAATGGTAAAAGTAAAACCAAAATTGTGGTTTCAATAACTTTCTTCATTCTAACGTTCAGCATTTAATTATCACCTAATGAGTATCGGGTGGGAAAAATCGTCCGCCTGGTGATTGGCTATTTTATAATGTTCCAAGATCTAAAACCTCTTTTAAAAATTCCATTTCAACTTTCAATAATTCTCACCCGAAAAAGAACTAACCTGTGTTCCTGGTTGGTTCTATATTGTAACAAGTTGAAATATTCTGGTCTTTTAAAACGGTGACTTCCGAATTATCTATGTTTTTGTTGGTTTCAATTACTTTTGGAGCCACTTCTAATCCTTGATAATGCATGAATTCTCTCCATACCTCTGAAGAAACATATCAATAAATATTTTTAGTGATAGTTAAATGACGAGTTATAATGTTTTATTAATTTAGAAAATGACGAGCTGTTATATCCGGATTCCAGAGTCTATTCAGAATTAAATTTAATAAATCTGTGTGAAAAGAAAGAAACTAGTTGTTG
>JBCAUG010081337.1:0-22482 GCA_038406175.1 Haplosyllis leylae | reverse complement strand
ATCGTACTTGTAAGGCCCTTGCCTGCAAGAGAGAGCTTGCTCTCCCAAGAGGAAAGGCCTTCCGCCTTCAAAGAAGGTGCTTGCTAACCGGGAACGGAGCCTCTGCAAGAGGCCGCCGCTCCCCAACCCAGGCTGGCATGCAAAAGGAGGGGCCGCCTTTTCAGCGGCACCACATATATGCACAATTGAATAGCGACAAATGTACTTATTTCTAATAATATTAGTTTACATGAATGTGTTGCTTTTACACTGTTACTTGTTTTACACTATTACTCTCTGCAAAGGAATTGGGACTCAACTACTGGTCTCTAAGGGGTGACAATATTTATTAACTATCCATGGACTAGATTTCTGGAGAGAAAGCCATAAAGAGGTTTTGCACATTTGATGGACTTAGCAACTTAAATAACTGATTTTCACTTGAACCTATTCTTCAACTCTTACTCTTGTGAGTTACACTTCAAGACTTTATCTTGGAATCAGTTTTTTCTGCCATTCATGATATATTTAAGCAAGTCACCTCTCCGGAAAGACCAGTTGCATGTTTATTCAGGTATATGACACTTTACTGATAAATGTCCTGCTTGTTGTGTGCTCGTCTTGAGTACGGAGCAATAAATACTGATCAAGAAACTTTTTAACTTTATCACAGGTCCACAAACACATCAAATACCTGAGAAGTTACTGCTGTTAACGTATGGTATTTAACATTCTAGTGGTCCTACAATTTGTGTAAGACACCAACCTTACAACATACACAACTGAATACCATAATATTAAAGAACCCCAAAAATAGTTTCCTGCAACATGCTTCCAAAATATATTATTTTGAATAAGTGTATCCACATTGAGAGTCAATGTTTGCCATTACTTTTTACAAAGACCTCTTAAAATGCTATATGGAAAGGTAAGATGTAAACAAGGATGCTCTGAAACCTGACTTGCACTATCCCTGGGGACTGGTTGGTGGCTCGTTAGAGTCACCTTAGTGGTTGATTGACGGTTTTTGCCCCGAAATTTTGGGCCCGTGGTGGGAACCTACGAAGGCCTTTTGCAGCTCAGTGACTATACATGGGATGATGGTTCTTTTTGCAGTTGGTGGGGACATCTAACCAGTATATGTTGTAATTGAATTTTTTGGTGCAGGTAGTGGGAACACTAAAACCTAGTAAAGAATGCGCTCTGCTCCCCATCGCCCCTTCACCCCTTTGCTCTTCTTCACCCCCTTTGCTCCCCTTTGCTCTCCTTTGCCCCTTCACTCTCCTTCACCCCCTTTGCTCCCCACCACCTGTGACCACAAAAAGTTCAGTTACAACATATAATGGTGGTGGGGAGCAAGGAGAGCGAAGGGAGCAAAGTGTATTGTATACTAGGTTTTAGGGTCCCCACCACCTGCAACCACAAAAAGTTCAATTAGTGGTAGTGGGGAGTGAAGGGAACAAAGGGGAGCAAAAAGAGTGAAACATATTGTATTTTAGGTTTTAGGATCCCACCATCTGCAGCCACCAAAAAGTTCGATTAGTGGTGATGGGGAGCGAAGGGGAGCGAAGGGAGGGGAAAAGGAAGGAAGGGAGCGAACGAGCCACCTGGCGACACTTTCTCAGGTATTTGGTGGAGTATGGCCAAACTGTAAACATTTCCATTCGAGTTTTTTTTGGAAATATCGTCCGTAGTCTCCTAAGTTTACACTTGTTCTTTTTCTGAACTTTGGTCTTTTGACCTTTATGTCTCACAATTGAGTTTTACGAAAATTTCGCATACATTTTTATCATTGAAATTGATGAGGCCAACATAAGGTCAACTATAAGTTAATAATTGATCAATTTCATCTGAATATTGTAACTGCGAAATGCAGTTGAACTGTCGAAAAAAGACAATTGCCTCCCTGTTGAAAGCTGTGGTGTCAATTAATTAATTGGAAAGAAACAGATAACTTCAGTAGGAAAGTACTAGAAAGAACTATAGTTTGACCTACGTGTCTATTCTCCGTTTCTTAGAAGCCAGACGAGTTTTTTCATAATTCTCGTCTAATTAGATGAATTTAATAAATAAAATTCTCAAAAAATTAGCAGACCAGGGATTAAACCCAGGTTGCTTGCTCAGGAATGATAACGATTACACTAAAAGTGTCTTTTGTGCTTGTGTAATACTGTAAATGGATCCTAATTCATGCATGAAGAGTTTTGTCCAATTCCTGTAATTCATCTAATTGGATGAAAACTCCTTCATCTTGAAAAAAACTAGAGAGAGTCTGTGCTGTGCATACTTTTTAACGTTTGACAAGTTGGGCAGATTCAAACAGAGAAGAGTCGAATCTTCTCGTTCTAGTGTTTAACAGAAAATTGACATATTTGTTAACTTCTAATTCGTTTATCTTTATTAAAGATTTTTAAGGCAACTCTCTATTCATCAACACAAGTGATTATATTTGATAATTGACAGTTGTCTGTAAAATTCTTTAAATTAGTTAAAGATCACGGTCTTTGTTCATTATCAAACAAAAGCATTCGGTCTTTGGCCTCATGCTTTCATTTTGATAATGAACAAGGCCTAGATCTTTAACTATAACATAACAGACATCAAAAATTTTAAAGAAATAAAGTCTGCAATTTTGTAATTTAAGATTTCATAAAAGAAAATTGATATATGGCATACATCACTGATAATCCCCTCCAGATTAATGCACAAAGTTGTCAACATTTTCAATCCTTTGTTTTTTTGCGAAAACCTCGGTTGTCAGTGTCAATTAGGTGGTGGCATTTACCAGTTTCTTTTTTCATGCGCAATTACAGATAAAATATTCAAGTTTTTCACGATAAGCATTTCTGTCAGATCTGACAGATCTAGAGATGCATTTCTACTCCTTGCTATTATAAATGTTACTCATTTAATGAAGTGTACACATTCATGCATTGGTCAGCAATCTTGAATAATCATTCTTTGTCAAATTTATATTGTGAAAATTCTTAAAAATTGCATTTTATATCTGTCAGATCTGACAGATTTTTCTATCTTGAAAAACCCAATTAACTTTTATTATCTGTCTTTGGGCGTGTGCTAAATCTACTAGAAATGTCAAGTGGAAAATAACATGATCTACTTCTTTCTGTGTTATTCTTAGTGGTTCGTTAGAGTCACCTTAGTGGTTGAGTCGGAGGGCCTTAACATCCCGTCCCAGCCCTTAACCTTAGATGACGATGAGCCTTTGGCAGTTATATAAAAAAATTAGGTTTACTTTAACCTGCAGTCATTGGTTAAAATTTGTTTACACAGAATGCTGCCATGACGTCATTTTGTACATGCCACCAATGTCATTTTTCTCATATTTTGGTTTCGAAACGTCTTATCGTCTTGAAAAGTTGCAAATTCAACGTTTTTTAGCAAAGTGTGACAAAAGGTCTGTTCGATATATAATGCATGTTTTCGCAATAAATGCGTGTAATATTCATGAATGATGTTGCCTTGCTCGTGAGCAATGATGAATTTTAACGGGAAGTTAGTGTTGTTTTATGTTTATCATTTGCTCACCTGTGGGATTCCATTGTTATTATTTCCGGCTATTTTTTTTACTATGCTTTTTTCTATGTTATTATTATTCTGAGAATGGCAAGCGAATTTAAACACCTGCAGCTGTTTTTAAATTTTGTTTCAAAGAGCTGTTTCTGTTATTTAAATTAAGCGATGTTATTCTTATCGAGGTCATGTTTTGTGTTATCTCTGCTTGTAGGCTGCCGCAGGATTCAATCAGCGAGAAGAATAGAAGCCAAGTGATGCCTGAAGCCTACTACTTCAATAGATCAAAACTTCTACAGGAAAAAATCTTAAAAAGTCCAGTAGCCTTTGAAAACTGATATTAGACAGCAAGTCTGCATTCGACTTCTCCTGAAGTCATTTTCCACTGTGAAGGAGATCGTGATAAGCCTCGAGAAAAGCGGATAAAAAGTGTTTTAAAGAGCTGGTTTGAAATATCAGTGACGACTACGGAAGTGTTACACGCACGGTGGCGTGTTTGATTAGCCAAAGTGAAACACTGAGACAACTAATCTGTGCTTATCTCTGCGACAAATTGACAGAGTTTATACCGTAAAATGCTTTATTCTTCGTATCTTTAAAGTGATAAGAAATTAAAGAAAACTACTCAGTTTTGTGAAATACAGGCAAAAGTGCGAGCCTACGTACATCCTGAAACAGACGTCACAGTTTGATGGACGTAAAAAAAGAACAAAAATAAACTGTAAGCAGTCATTCAAAACTATTTAACATTGGATGAAATTTTCTGAAAATGAAACTACCAAAATTATTTTGAAGATAACGATTCATGACGAAAACTGAAAGAGTCTTGGGATTTGGTGCACCCGGAGATACGAAAAAAAAACACTGTCTGAGTGAAGAAAACGATTTGGGTACAGACACTTGAATAAACCACAGTTCTATTTACATACGATGCAATCATTATTTTGCAACATTACGAACTTATTTTTGGCAGCGTAGCGTTTATGATCCCACATTAACCACAGCGTAATTGGACGTAATCGGAATCAACCTATCGTCTTTGGCGGCCAACCAAAACAGAACAACGCTACACAGCAAACCGCACAGATCTGATGCCAACGGAGATAATATATCATCAACAAAAAAGCGCTTGAGAATAATGTTCAGTAATTGAGGTTTGTTGGGGAGAGAGCAGCTTTGTTTGTTTGGATTAAGCGCAGTATTATGTAGCTAATCTTAGTTCACTTCATGTGCTACAGACCTCTTCTCGTGAAATGCCAAAGTTAATGGTAGACTTGACCTATTCAACAAAACTACAGTCTCTGCATTCAAAATACAGAGATATATAGCTCAACATCAAACTTGGAATAAATAAGAGCTCTGAATAGAATTCTAAATTTGAAAGCTGTTCAAGGAAAAGTCCATTGTTAAACAGCACTCACTCTCGGATCTTACTATAACTTGACCAGCCTATAATAAGCTCATTTGTTGGCAAGGACCACTAATTTATCATTTTTTTCCATCTGAAGAATTGAACGTCACCTCACGTCAGCTTTTGGATACTAGATGGCGCCTAATTGTTCCGCAGAGACTGTAATACGACTACAGTAGTGTATCAGAGGGTAGCATTCCGCGAGACTATTACAGCGTAACGAAGATAAAGCGACTCTGAGGATCCGTTACCGATATCTGTTAACGCTACACTGTAACGTCGACGTTATCTCAGCGGTCCTGTCGGTGTCTCCGTGAACAGATAACCGTCGCATTTGGACTTACGTCTCCATGGTCACTGTAGAATTAATACCAATTGGAAAGAAACGAAGTTATACAGTTCGGAAAGACAGAAGGACCTTGAATTGCCTGCAGGAGAAGATAAAAGACTCCAATTTTCCTGCCGTAAGGGGTAGGAACTACCAGCAGTCGCAGTTGTGGAAAGATTTCGACCTCCAGGGCGACAATTATAATCACCCTTTTGCGCTTCACAAGATTAATGACGCTGAATTGAAAGAAGTGTCTTGAAACGGGAACAGAAACATCATCCAGAGCCAGAAGATCTGTACTGAGAACATCTACAGCAAACTCATCTGTTCTGAGATATCGCGAAAGAAAAAAGGAAGAAAAATCCAAAAAGAAATATTATATTCCCTCAAGGAAAGTGATTTATTTCTGAGCTTGTGCAGACAGAGCAGAGACGTGAGAGTCAACACTCAGTGGAATTCTGTTGGAGAAACATGACTGAAAGGATAGACATAAGATTCTGACATCCGTGTCATCTTTTGTGTGAAAAATATCACAGAAACAAGTCTACAAATGAAATTTACGTGATTGCTAAAAGCAAAATGAAAAAACATTGAATAATCTTAGGAGCCATTCAATACACTTATTTCCATCACAGTTTGGATTACAAGTCTTGTTTGAAAATACAAACGCAAACTATGAACGTTTCAAGCAATGTTTATTGTGGATAACCTGCAGGGTGATGGGAGACTCCTTCGACCTATCTGCAGCTGCTCCCCAGTTCGCCTGGAATGATACCTTCTACGGGGAACTCCTCCCACCGGAAAGACGGCCACTAGGGGGCCTCACAGTGCCTAAAGATGGCGCTCCACGTGTCCATAGTCACACCGCAGGAAGTGACGTCTTACATAACATTTCTGCCTCTGAGTTGGAGAGCTCCCTGAATTTAACGGCCAGATTTGGTCCTAGAAGACAGGAGTTGTATAAAGTGATACCTATAACAGTTGTGTACTGTATTATATTCATCACAGGGATTATAGGCAATGTGTGCACGTGTATAGTGATAACTAGGAATAAATACATGCAGACAGCCACAAACTATTACCTCTTCAATTTGGCTATAGCTGATCTATTGGTGCTAATTCTCGGGTAAGTACCACACTACAGTTTTTCCTAATGGAACTCTGTAGAAATTCGACAGAATAATATACAGAATTTATACTAAAAATGTAAAAATTGGTATTTGAACTACCTCTTGCTTAAGAGTAAGGTGCAGAGAGAACATTTAAATGGATCCGAATTCCTGCTTCAGGGATTTCTATAGAACTCTATAGAACTCCACAGAATGCATCTTCATAAAAAAACCTTGATTACCATATTTTAGCCAACTCTTTTTACACAGTACTTGCGTGTGTTATGGTCGTGGTTTCAGATTGGATGTTTTTCTCTTGCTATAGCTTTCACTATTCTCTTTCATCAGGTTCAATGAACAAAATTGAACTTTAAATAGGACGACGTCAGCAATATAGAAACAGTGTGAATGCCTTGTGTTAATCTTATTTATATGTGGGCGGAAGATGCTCTTATTATAGATACCGCCAGATGCAAAATATTTGATTTTCCTTTGTCTGCATGCTTATTTTGTTTGACTTAGAACCTCTAGTTTTATATTGGATGGCTATATGAAGCTACTCCTTCCGAGAAAACAACGAGTTTCGTTGTTTTTCAAGGTAGTAAATCCATCAATAAGGACATCTTTACACACACAGATCAATGAGCAACAAACATGTTTACCATTTCTTTCCTATTATTTATCCAATTTCGTGTAAATTATTGAGCAAAAATTTCTTGGAATTTTTTCAAACATTCTTCACGATTTTTCTGGCATTTGTAACTTGATGTAATTTTGTTAATTTGATTTAAATGCTAATTTAATGTTTACTTTTAATTATATTAGTTCCAAATGAATTGCAAATTATTTAAATTAATTGAGTTGATATTTTTTATCAAAAAGAATTTATGTCATTTTAAGTTTGTTGAGTTGAGTTTTATGGCGTTTTAGGAGCAGATTACGCAGGGTTTTTTTTCTGATTGCGACTGCGATTCCCCTTATCACAACAAATGGGGTTAAACAGAACTCATTGGAAGTACAACAACATCGGTAGCTCCTATACACCCTATTAAAAGCAAAATCAAATCGCAGTCGCAAATCGCACAGTGTGAACGAGCCCTGAGACAATGCGGGTAAAATTCAGGTGAAACGTGTCAGTTCAGAACTACACAAAAAAAAAACGGAAAAAACGAAAATGCAATCGCGGGAAATAAACTGAACTACCGGAACTTACAATCTCGTTCTTTTTGTAGTACTTATTTTTCTTCTATCTGTTCTCTCCCACTGCACCCTGAAGGAGGTTCAAGTGATTCTGATATTTGCGACAGTTGCAAAGAATTCTGATTTGAAGATCAATGGAAATCTATGGGAAAAAATACCTTGAATGATGTAGAAGAACTGGGGAGAGTTGTCTGCAAAATAATATTGCAGAAAAATACTTGATTATGCATAGATCCGAATGATATCTTAGTTTTTACAGATTTTCTAGGGATTGCTCAGATATTCACAGATCTTCCAACAGGAATATCCCTTCAGGGTGCACTGTCTTCTTCAACACGTCGCCAAAGAACGGATGAATCAAAATGTCATCATATCGTCTGGAAATAGATCTGTCATTAAATCTCCTTCCCTTCCTCATTGTCTTACCGTTTTGTTTCCGCCTGTCTGGGCTGTATCCTTCTGGTTCCTTTACAATATGACTTCAGTCTCCAGGAAATTACTACCATTGTGTCTGTTTGCTTGTACACAAATCCAAGACTGCGTATTTTGTTCCATCTTTCTCAATGGAGTTTTCTCTAAACGGAGCAGAACTTTCATTGAATTCAGTAAATTAAGCGAATTCAGGGAATCTGAGAAATCACTAAAGCATGAATTGGGTTCAGTATAAGGATCTGCTCTGTTACCTATGGCTCTGTGGTCTAGTGTAGTAATCTTTGTTTCTTACACAGGAGATCTTGAATTCCAACCCCATATGGCTCACTGTAAATTTTTTAATATTTTTGGTCACTGAATTCAGCGAATTCAGTGAAAACATTTAGAGAAAACTCCAATGAGAAGCGTTTCCTTTGTTGCCACAATCTTAACTTTTTACTGTTGTATTTTATGTGTTGTAGATTTCTTTTTTCTTGTCAGCATATGCCCTCCCAGTTCTGGTCAGTATACTTTTGTGCATTCGACTTTTTCCTAAATTACCTGCAACACAAAGTTGACAGATCTGGCAATTAATTCTTTCCTTTTTTTTCTTAGGTTAAATTTGTTATCAAAACCGATAAATTTGATGAGGTATGCTACTCAAACTTCTAATCAATAATATGTATTCTGTATGTTCTAGGCTGCCGCAGCAGACGTACATGTTCTGGTCGGTGTACCCCTGGGTGTTATAGTATGTTCTGTATGTTCTAGGTTGCTGCAAGAGACATACATGTTCTGGTCGACATACCCCTGGGTGTTATAGTATGTTCTGTATGTTCTAGGTTGCCGCAGGAGACGTACATGTTCTCGTCGGCATACCCCTGGGTGATATAGTATGTTCTGTATGTTCTAGGTTGCCGCAGGAGACCTACATGTTCTGGTCGGCGTACCCCTGGCTGCTATAGTATGTTCTGTATGTTCTAGGTTGCCCCAGGAGATGTACATGTTCTGGTCAGCATACCCCTGGGTGTTATAGTATGTTCTGTATGTTTTAGGCTGCCACAGGAGACCTACATGTCCTGGTCAGCATACCCCTGGGTGTTATAGTATATTCTGTATGTTCTAGGTTGCCACAGGAGACATACATGTTCTGGTCGGCATACCCCTGGGTCTTATAGTATGTTCTATATGTTCTAGGTTGCCCCAGGAGATGTACTTGTTCTGGTCATCCTATCCCTGGGTGTTATAGTATGTTCTGTATGTTCTAGGTTGCTGCAGGAGACGTACATGTTCTGGTCGGCATACCCATGGGTGTTCTCTAATGTTCTTTATGTTCTGTTCTAGGCTACCACAGGAGATATACATGTTGTGGTAGGTGTACCAATGGATGTTCTATTTAGTATCTTCTATCATGTATGTTCTAGGTTGCCGCAGGAGACATACATGTTCCGGTCGGCATATCTATAGTATGTTCTCTATGTTCTAGGTTGCCGCAGGAGACGTATATGTTCTGGTCGGCGTACCCCTGGGTGTTATAGTATGTTCTATATGTTCTAGGTTGCCCCAGGAGACGTACATGTTCTGGTCGGCGTACCCCTGGGTGTTCGGTGATACGTTCTGTGTGATACGGACGATGGCGGCGGAGACGTCGACGTACGCTTCAATACTCACCATAACGGCGTTTACGATAGAACGGTAAGAACGTCAAATCCTAAGAACGTTAACGTTTTTTCTTTGAGCTAAAAAGTAGCGTCATTCTGGACTACACTCTTCCTTGGGTTCCTATTTTTTTCTCTGGGAATATATACTTACGAAAACTGACATGGTAGACAGCATTGACAACAGCATTAATATTAAATTAAAGAATTTTAAGACAGCCCTCTATTCATCAACAGAAGTGTTTCTCTCTGATCCTTGACACTTCCCTTGATAATTAGAGAGTTGCCTTAATCCTTTAAATTAGTTAAAGATCACGGCCTAGTTAATTATCAAATAAAAGCATCCGGCCTTCGGCCTCATGCTTTCATTTTGACAATGAACAAGGCCTAGATATTTAACTGTAACTGAATGGCTGTGATCTCTCGTTCAGGGTTGCCTTTGATTTCCAGAATTTGTATCATATTTCAAAAAACAATTTCCTCTGTTAGATGACTAACGCGAAATTATTACAAAGGATAGAATCCAGAGCTGATGAACTTGCAAGCAATTATCTTCTTGTCGTTGTAAAACAATTGGTTTGTAACAGTGCTGGGTGTATCGCTTTCTTCCAATGGAGACTGTCGGGGAGCAATAGAAAGAAGTTAAACAGACGAGTTTTTCAAAATTCCTCCATCTAATTAGATGAATTTGACAAAAATAATTTTGAAAAAGTGGGATTCGAACCCCAGATCTCCCGATTACTTTACTGACTGCTTTAACCATTACACCACAGACAGTTTTATGGCTGTTAGGAGCTTTAAGTAGGCCCTAATTCATGCACCATTGGTCTCATCTAATTTGTCTTATTAGACAAAAGTCGTGTCATTTTGAAAAAACTAGATGTCTCTGTGTGGGAGTGGTGTTACGTTTAGACGTCACAAACATAAGTTCTCATTTCCAGTGCAAATATGAACATTTCCAATTGATAACAACTGGAGTTACACAGAGAATGTTCTGTCAACAAAAAAACAGGGATGATAAATACCTGCAGTGTTTGCCCAGACAAAATAAATATGTAGATCTATCACAGTGGAGCAAAGCCTCAACAATCTATTATCAGGCTCGGAATATGAAGTACAACTGATACTTCAACAAAAGCAAAGCACAGAACTACAAGCACAAGAATTCGGTCTTTAAGTCAAAAGATACATTATTCGCAATACTCTGTTATTCACAGACACCTGGACAATGTCTGAAACAATAATAGCCAATCTTCAGTTGCGAGCCATGAGCTATTGAATGAAAACAAACTGACATCACGACATATTTGAGTTTTTCCTAAATAGAACGGAACTTTCAGTGAATTCGTCGAATTCAGGGAATCAGACAAATCACTTAATCATGAATTAGGGTCCATTAAAGATCTTCTCTGTTAGCAATGTCCCAGTGGTGCTGAGGTAGAGTGCTGGTTTCTTACACAAGAGATCAACAGGTTCAAGCACAGCGATCCTCTTTTTAAAATCATATTATTTTTGTCACTGAATTCGCTGAACATTTAGCGAAAACACGATTAAATCCATTCAGGCGAAAGAATTTAACTTTAAACTGAAGAAAATGATGAATCCAAAAAAACTAAACAAGACTATGTTACTGTTGTGGATTGGTTCGCCAAAGCTTACATTCATTTACAACAGACAGAAAAAAATATTCTTCTCTATGTTACCTTGATATGACCTTCACATAGGTTAACCTTAATGTTGGCCTTTACCAATTTGACATTGACCTTGAGGCAATGACCTTGATAGAATCTACTTAAAGTTGACCTAGTTATAATCAAGATATACATCTAATGTATGTATACTCAATACGAACTTCCTAGTCTGATGGTGAATACAAAACAAAATGAACTAATATCCTATTGTCTTCAGGAACGCAAAACGTCCCATAACTGTGGATGATATCCCACCATTATGGTTCATAATTTAAGCCTCTAAATCGCAGAAGAAGAGAAATTACTATTGCTGTTTGTTATTGCTCTAAGCATTATCCATTTATCTTCCAGAGCAATCCTTATTCTCTGAAGCAGCAAAATAATAAATCTGAACAATGTCTCTGAGACGCCGCAGAGAAGATAAAACAGAGACTTCAGGCAGTAAATATTGCACACGAACAGACATAATCTACTTTAAGAATCCTTTTTTGATAATAGTGTTCTGAAAGTGGATTCTTTGGAAGATACTTCCAGTAAATGTATAAATGTAGAACACTCAAGAAGACTATTTCCTGGCAATTTACCTGGAGATGTACTCAGTTAAGCTCATTTTTTCATAAAAACTACCGCAAAATTTATGTCGTGCTTTCACAAACTATTTAGCCTACACACCTATCAGTTTCACATACTGCCTTTATTGCAAGGCAAATATAAACTAAATACAATCCCATTTCATACATTATTAAACGAAAGACTGAGTGCGGTTGTGATTGCATTCCCAGCATATAAATGTGGTTCTTCTCGTCTTGAATCACAATTTTCCTCAAGGGATTGGTGTACAAGTCTGGAATTCCAGTTCTTGCTGTGAATAGACTATCAAGGAACTATTTAAGATTTACTTATTTTGTCTGAGTTAAAAAAGTCACATTGATAATCCAAACAAAGTGTGAAATAGGAAATAAAATGACGTTGCGTCGTTGACCCAATTGCTGGAACGTACGTAAATGACGTCATGACAACATTCTCGTGTAAACAAATGCCCACCAATGAAATCTGTTTTAAATAGGCCTAATTCCCACCAGTGAATGTAGCTTAAAATAGGCCTAATTATCATGAAACTGCCAAAGAATCATGTTAAGGGCACAGACAGGATGTTAAGGGTACCTCGAAGTATCCAATAAGCTGACTCTACGAACCACCAATAAAATTATTACAAACAGGCTAATTAACCGATGAATAATGATAAAGAAAACTGAGGCAATTATCATGTACTATTTCATGTTTTATCAGATAATGATATTAACGATGACAGTAATGATAAATTTGTTGCACTAATGATACATTCTTTCCATAAAAAGGAAACGGTCCAATAAATCTTCATTATATCGCCCACTATCTAGTAATTTGCACCCAATTCGAGATTTTCACAAGCATATGGAGATTAATCCAGTATGTCCTATTTAGGGAATTTTAAGCTCACTTTTGTTCCTGCCTTATGTCTGAGCTAAAGATATTAAAGTCTCCGACTTACAATGATTGCAAATTTAGCTCAGTAATGTTAGATTGACAACCTGAAGTGACAAGATATCACTCATTACAGATAAAACCGACAAGTCTTCTAAATTTGCTGGACTCATAGAAAAGGATCTGATGCCAATTTGGCAAAGTTAACGATTTTGTCCGGTTGGTGAAAATTCGAATCTTAGTGTCCTGCATTACACACTGGTATCATAAAAACCGGATACCTTATCGTCGTCAATTATGAGGTTTCCCGTAAATTCCTGCAATAAAAAGAGCTATAACTTTGATGCAGCAGTTTCCATGGCAATTAAATCTGTGCTCTCTGCTCTAGAGCCTGAACCAGTTGCTGATGAAGTGCTTTAACTTCAGTATGGGGATTATTCAGATTAGTGGTGCCCCTATTGTAAGGTATCCAATTCCCCTGATAATGTCCCATGTGAATTGGATGATAACCATTATTTGGGAATTGGGGTGAAGGGACCCAAGGAAATCTCACTGGAGTACCCCGTGGGACCCTAATGTTGAACCCAGCTGATGGTTGTGCAGGAACAAAGGATGGTCCATTTAGTTCATTGGGCCTGTAGGCTAATCGTTGTGGTTGCATGTGGGGGGCATACATGGGACAGATATTAGCTGTCAATGATTTTCTTTCCAGATCCCTTTCTTTGATTGAATCCTCTAGGAATCACTTTGCCTTGTCTTAATATGTTGGCATGGATCACGTACAATTACAAAATTCACAGAAAGAATACAGAACACTCATCTGATAAAGCCAGGAAAAGTGTTACACTACTTCACAATGATTAATAATAACCGTAGCAAAGACCAGCAAATCAATACATATATGTTGATAGATAACAATAAATTGAATTACAATCAGAAACTTTACTATCCACAAAATAGTTAAAGTGTTATAACTAGGGAAAAACTCTCAGCATCTGACAAGTGTGCAAGAATAGAGAAAGTACAAATGGTGACAAGATGCTAAGAATCGTAACCCTCCAACTTCACTTGATTAACAATATGTATTGCTGTGACAAAATCACAGTGCTTTAAACAGATAGTATTGATCAATGGGATACCCTATTTTCTGTAAATTCAAACAATTTATAATTTTACTCAGGCATCCAAAAGTTACCCTCCTTGCTGATCTAATCTAGATTTGCAACAGGAGCTTCAGCTCTTGCAATTAACACACACTGAAATGTGTACATAATCCAGCATGTAAGATGACCATCCCTGGAAGCAACATCAGAAGACTTTACACATATATTTTTCAATTCTTCCCAAAATTAACTTAATTTAACAAATATAGGTCAATTCTTACAAGTTGTTGTACATGTGAGAAAACATATTAGTTCCTCACACAACCTCAATGATGTGGTTTTTATCAATAGTGAAACTCATAACAAATCATTTAATGTCACTTTCCTCCCTATTTTCTTCAAGGAAAGAGACTCACAAAATCAACACAATATAGATCTACACAGGTTTGATACAACTGTGACTGTGCAGAGTACTTATGCTTGAATAAGAAACCAAATGGCTGCTTCAGCCCAATCTAATCACCCAATTCTCACCAGACAAAAACTGTAACTATTAGTCATGCAAAAATATCAATGTTTATGATATGCACGATTTTTTACAGCCCTAACTATGTAGTCCTAGTGACAATTGAAGCCTAGCCAAGTAGATCTAGTACACCGGATACCTTATCGTCGTCAATTATGAGGTTTCCCGTAAATTCCTGCAATAAAAAGAGCTATAACTTTGATTCAGCAGTTTCCATGGCAATTAAATCTGTTCCTCTACGAGTCGAGTGGTGTGTTTCCATTTACAAACAAGAGTTATGGATGTTAAAATGTACATCATGTCCTCGAGTCAAATCCGTCATCCATGATATAGTGCCCTCGAGGGAAAGTATTCAGCTGCAGAAATGCAAATAGAAACGTCATAAAAACGATATGCACATCAATTTCAAAATTCTGCCATATCTTCCTGATTTAGAGATGTTTTTACATAAAAAAAAGATTAAAATATGTAAAAATTACACTGCATTTTCAGTTGCAAATGTTTGATGCTGAATTTTATACGGTCTAAAAACTGAAAGATTAAAACTCAGCTGGTGTCAAATGTGTATTTGTTTTTGGGCTTAAAAAATTAGGAGGAAAATGCAGAATACTTCAGAGATACATACTTTAAAATATGATTAATTTTGCATATTTTAATTCATATTTGAAGTAATGATAAACCTTCTAAAGGGAAAATACCTACAATTAATATTTAACCAGAAATTGATATGAATATCTCGAATCGTAGCACAAGGAGAACGTCCTTATTCCGGCTGTCAACTGAGAAGTCAATAAGCTTTTTTCAAAATACATTTGCCCAATTGGATCAATTGCTCCAAATGATTTAATAATTACTTCACTAACCCACTCATGCCAGCTATCAAATTGCCCTGATTATCAATTTAGACATCATCATAAATTATATTGCAGTTAGTGTGAAAAGTTGGATGACATTAATAGACACCTGTCCATAAATTAGTAATCTCACTATCAAACTGTAGAATACAATAGTGACCTAACTACAGATGCAGAAATATCTGTTAAATGAATTGGTCAAATCGATCTAAAATTAATTTTGAAAAAAAAACGCGAATGATTAAATAACACTTGTGAGAAAAGGTCACAGATGCAAATAGCAATAACAGTTCTATAAATAGTAGCAGGAGTGTTTTTGATTTTAAGTGCACATTGACGAAGAAGAATGCGAATCGTGATTAATACAGTAAATACACTCACGTCTCTTAGATGGCTGACTGGAAACCGGAAACCGGCTGTGTCTGTTTCTGTATCTGATCTGTATCCGATTAAAAACTACACGATGTCATTCTCGGTAGCACTAAAGTGTATACTAGAATAATCTCGTAAAAACCTTATTTCCACACGAGACTTATCTCTTAGATCATATTTCGCTTTAAAATCTCAAATTTAACAGCCAGTACAAAAAAGTGTGCATAAAATGTTCAAATGCTACTGACACTTGGCTTATGCTCTAACAAATGATCGCCTCAAAACAAACTCAGAATACAGAATGGAGATTATTTGGTCCTTGGAGTACTATGATGGAAGAAAATGACTGCAAAGGGAATCATATATCTTCTCATGTGGAGCAATAATCTTCAACGCTTGGAAATGCCTCGCAAATCCTTTAAAAATACACAAAACTAAAAACAATAGTCACAGCAAAACTGAATAATTTAAACCAATTTAAATTATTGTACTAAAAGAAAGGGGGAAAAGCAATTTTCCTTTGCTGTTTTAAAAATATTTACTCTTTTTGATAGTTGGAAAGAATGTTCTCAATATTCTTGTTTCTGGGGCTTTTGAGAAAAGCAAACCAGTCAGCTATGCATTTGTACTTTAGCTTCACGAATCTAAACTCTAATTCAAGCAATGCTTACGTTATGTGTACTCGCGTCATTACCAAACGCATATCGTTTATGGTATTTCCAGGTACGTAGCGATCTGCCACCCGATGCGCGCGCAGACGATGTCGTCGCTGACCCGAGCCATCAAAGTGATTCTCTTCATCTGGATTATCTCTGCCGTCTGTTCAATCCCCATGGTGCTACAGTTCGATGTTGTCTACCAAAAAGATGCCTTAGGTGACGTATAACCCTCTCTTCTGATTGGCTGTCTCTGGATGACTGTTTGCAATCTCCTTCCGGTTTCATTTAATGGTTAGGCATCGCTAACAAGCTAGTGCTCAGTCTATCAAAATGTTATCTTAAACCTTGCACAAATCCATATCAGAGACAGCACAAAAACTGTGCAGATGCTCAGATAAGTTAAATTTGTTCCTCTGAAAAGTTTTCATTTAATTAGACAAAATGATTCCAACTGTGTGAAAAGTAATTAAAACTTCCGAACTGCTGGTTATTAAAGTACGAATCTCTCAGAGAAGTATATCATTAACAAGCCAGTATTCAGTCATCTTTTTGGGAAGCTTTTTCTAACCATAAATAGCTCATATCTATACATCAAAATTTTATCTTAAACCCTGCAAAAACCCACATTAGGGACAATGTAAAATCTGTGTGGATGTAGATTTAAATGTAAATCATTAAATTTTGTTTCTTTGAAAAGTTTTCATTTAATTAGACAAAATGATTCCATCTGTGTTAGAAGTAATTAAAACTTTCGAACTGCTGGTTATTAAAGTACGAATCTCTCAGAGAGAAGTTTTTAATAAATACTCCGAGTTACAATGTTTTTATTTAATTTCAAGAATGCAATGAGGTAATTTGGATGCCATTAAAACATTACAGAACAAGATCCTAATCAATCTTTCAAAATCTACGTCTTAGGGCCCGTTTACACTAAGCGGTAGCGAAAGCGAAAACGAAAATTTTCTTTGATGTTTGCCGCTAACACTTTGATCTTTTTCGCTTTCGCTCAGTCTAAATTGACCCTAAGGGCCAATTCAAACTTGACGACAATGACATTTTTTTTGTCGTCAAGTGTGAATGGTATCATTGGTAACCATGCAACCCATTTCTTTTTATCATTCCTGACGACAAAAAATATAGTTAAAAGTGTATCGTTGTCATCAACCTAAAGCCTTCTTCACACTTTGGAGGCAACGGCAATTATTGGTCTTCAAAATGCCATTGCTGTGTCAATACCTCAATTTATTGCCAAGATACCCTTTTGTGACGTCATCAACTTACGACACCAAAATGATGAAAATTATTGTCGTTGCAGTGTGAACCAGCTATAAAGGTCTGTTCATACATGACGACGACGATGCAAATTTTTGTCGTCAGGAACAGGTGCTGCACCCATTTCTGGTGACAAAAACGAAATGGGATGCATGGTTACCTATGAGACCATTCGCAATTGACAACAAAAAATAATGGTGTGATCACACTGGACGACACCGAGACCGATAACGAGACCGATTAAATATTTTAGCCAATGGCGTCACTGATATTGTCTTGCTGCAGTGTGAACTGCTTCATAGAATTCTATGTAACTCATTTCAATTGGTCTCACCATCTGTCTTTGCTCTGGGCTCATTGTCGCTCAGTGTGAACACACCGTAATGTCGTTGTCGTAAAGTGTGAACGGGCCCCTGGGAACGGTTCACACTAGGCGACTACTTAAAAATAATTTCCATGGACAACAATGATAGTAAATAATTTTGTCTTTGTCGTCAAGTGTGACTAGAACCACTAGTAACCATGTAACCCATTTCTGACGACATGAAAAGTTTGCATCGTTGTCGGCAAGTGCGAACGGGCCCTCATAGGGAATTCAATATACAAATATATATGAAAACGTGTTGCTCAGTTCTACGTGAGACGAAAATAAGTCTTTTTTAAGCACGTTACGTAATCACACTTTGGCTGTACAATAGAAGCCGACGTCAGCTTTCATTTACACATGAAAAGTAACTTATCACAATGAAGCAGACTTATATCACAGTGTACGAAATGGAATTCATTCGTCATTTCTACACAAAGTTCTATTGTGTGAAATTACAAAGGCACAGTGTGCTTTCAGCGGTCTTTGTTCTTTTGTAACAAAGAGGGGAACGAAAGGTCCTTACTGAGCATTATGTAATATTAATACTAACCAGCGAAGGGTCCTTACTGAGCATTATGTAATATTAATACTTACCAGCGAAGGGTCCTTACTGAGTATTGTGTAATAATAATACATACCAGCGAAGGGTCCTTACTGAGCATTATGTAATATTAATACTTACCAGCGAAGGGTCCTTACTGAGCATTATGTAATATTAATACTTACCAGCGAAGTATTTCAAAAGATTACAGATAATGCCCTGAAGGTTATTACAATAACACTAAAGTGTTTTTTCATTAATTCATCATGATTTCTGAGAACCAGCTTACATGTATCATACACTCTTGCGATTAACTGTTTTCTGTGAGCCAATGCTATGAAAAAAAAAAATTCATTTAAACGTTCGCATTGGGGAAATGATTTACCAGAACCTTTATCTATTAATAACAGAATATGTATACAGTTTCTGATGACCAAACTGGCCACATATAAATTGGATAATAGGTCCGGAAAATGCATAGCTCGCAATCTAGTTTTTTTTCCATAATTACCAGAACACAAAGTTGACAGATCTGGCAATTACTTCTTACCTTGTTTTTCTTATGTTAAATTTGTTGCAGCCACTGATAAATTCAGCGGTATATGCCACGCAAACTTCTGAATAATAATATGTATAAAAAGAACAGACATGTTAAGATATGTGAAAGAAAATTAAACTTGAACTGAAACACAAAAATACCAGAAATGGAAGATATGTCAGATCTGGCAACCAAGTATAATTGTGGAAAAACTCGAATGTCAGCCACATTGCTCCATATATATTTGCAATTAATTAACTCTGGAATGAAAATTGCAGAGATTAAGTGATCCTTATGATGAAATAGTGCTATTTTCTGTACACAAATTTAGCGTCATTTTCTGACGTCGTGACGTCATTCCAGAGCTTAGAAACCGTTGCCATGCAGGGTTACTTTATTTGTTATTTTACTGTTACAGGTCGAGATATCCTTGATTCCGCCTCCTGTACAATAAGCCAAGAAAAAGCCTTGGCTCACTCGTTTGAAATCTCCACCTTCCTGTTTTTCTTCGCGCCCATGACGGCCATTACGGTGCTGTACGGACTAATAGGATGGGCGATAAGAAGGTCAACCCTGTCTAGAACTGGGTCAGACTCATCCACTCACAGTGCGACCACGGGGTCAGAACTGCGCGCGCAACAACAGGCTCGGGCTCGGAGGGCGGTGCTAAAAATGTTAGGTGAGTACCCTGCCTTGAATCCATCTTTGTAATGTTTTAATTAAATTCTGATTTTCCAGCTCCAGGAAACATAGCAGAAGAAGAACATTTTGACTCCAATCATTCGGTTTTGTTGGCCACAGAAATATCACAATTATATTGTTAAAACACCATTTCTTAGATCATCGTCGTTTCATCAATATTCTTTTTTAATCTAAAGATTTATTGCCGATCATGTACGGTAGTACGAGGGAAAGTAATATTTTCACCCAGGCGTGATTCTGTCAATCGGGCAGGAGATACAGTATATCCTGTCTAGGTCCTGTCCAGGTACTGTCTAGAAAGGTTCTTCCCAGGGCCTGTCTGGGGGGTGATGGAGGTTGGTACCCTCCATAACTTAGTGACCCACCCCCTTTCATTTGCCCTGCCCCTCCCATAGTTAACCCTGGTTACACTGGAATGGCATGGATGGAATGACTGTAGTCGGTGATGCTTCGTAATATTATTACGTGGCTGTCTTGTTTATTTTGTGATATCTCAATCTGTATTTCGTCGCAAAATCAAGGTATGGCATCGTCTGTGAGATAGAAAGTTTCTTCAGAGTGTCGTTATGTTAGTTTTGGTATTTGAAAACATAAGCAAAAACAGATCTGCCAGATATTTCATATTTTAAAAAATTACACTTTGAATTTTAAAAATATATGTAGCTTAAGTTTGCGAACGATGGCTATAACGTATGTACTTTTATTAAATGTATCATATATACAAAAATAAGGCTAAAAATGATTCTGTCAAATCTAGCAAAAATGCTTATCTCAAAAAGCTCAATCACCACCTGTCACACCTTAATTTATTTACAACAAAATTAATTGTCTGGCCAGGTCATTTTCCTTAAAAGTCAATAACAGCTTTTTATTTATTATTTTCATTTCCTAGAACAACAGCTATAAAAAATTAGTTCAGATAGGCTAATAAAAAGATCCCTATTCATGGCAGATTTGAGTCATATTCAGTAAATATTGATCGTAGGAGCATGAACGAGGCTTCATTGTTTTTGTGCTATTGATACACTCCTATGGACACAAAATATCAAAAGTACACATTTCATTCTGCCTTTGTTAAAATTCAAAAGCCATTGACAGCCATTTCTTTTGTGAAACAAATCATGAATTCAAATGCATCACACTTAAATTCTACCTCATTTACTACCACAAATGTTACTTAAGTCTCATTCAGACCAAGCGGGAGCGAGAGCGGCATCGCTTGGTCTCACCAGCAGCAAAAAATCAAATGGGTTCTGGACCCACTTTGGTAGTGGCATCGCTAGCAGTAACTCTCTCACTATCGCTGGTGTGAATGGTGCCATTGACATCAATGTATTCCGTTCCAAGCGAGATGCCGCTCTCGCACAGTGTTGATAGACCCTTATATTAACAGGCTGTAAATAACACGTTTTTAAGCCATAGTAACTTTCGTTCTACATTTTATACTTTTGAGATGATATTTCAATATTTTGACGGATTGACGAGATTCAGAAAAAGAAATAAAGTATTTTGAACTATAAATCTATTAAATCTGTTAAATATAAAATATAAAATAGCTAAGGAATAGCTAATGAATGTGTCCAGAAAATGGATAAATATTCTGTTTTGATTGATCTGTGTATTGTGAGTCACATGCCAATAGAAGCCAACAGCAGAACTGTAGGAAATTCTCATTGGAAAATCCGAGTGTGCGTGGCTTTTTTCTGAGTACCGCGTGAAAAGAAAGAGGTTCTTGGCTTCCTTTGTGCTAACATTAAACTCTTTTTGTCATCATGAAATAATCCTGGCGTCTTTTGTCGTCTGACATGGGTGCCTGACTGGATGGTTACCAATGTAACAGTTTACACTTGACGACAGAATAGTCATAAAATATCGACGTCGATGTCGTCAACTGTGTAAACCATGTTCTGGAATCAGATCTTTTTTTTTCCAGCGGTGTGACGTTAATGTCGGGATATCATTGTCTGCCATCTGAACACTCAGAAAGATTAAAATAACTTATTATGCCTTTAGTTGTTATTATTGCCACACGATTTTATCATTATGGTCCCGCATACACTTAGTGTAGCGGGTTCATATAATATTCAACATGAACTCCTTGGTGAGGGAGAATTTCTTTCCTTGGCAGTGTTCCAAAAATAAATTAATGGATCATATCCGTCAGTCTAAAAATAGACCAGGGCTAGCCTCAGTAAGTCAGGGATATTACTCCAGATGGCGGGACAACCTCGAACCAGGGACGCCTCGTTTTCAAAGGTATTAATTTTTAGGTTTTATGTATTGATTATATCCACTGCACCACTGCAGTGGCCTCCGCAAAAAAAACTTCAAAGATCTGGCTTAGTGATTGCGAATCAGTCAGACAGCATTGAAAGTTCAAGGTGACTTTGCTAATGTTTTGTCGGAATCGCAAGGATTTTATATCTCTCGCCATTTATTGAAGCTGCAGCTCTTTATTTTTCTAAATTAAGTGATTTTTTCTGGTTACTGCATCTTATTGGACATTCCAAACATACTGTGCAAAAGTAGACATTTTGATTCATTATTAATTACAAGTTCAAGCTCACGCTCAAGCTCAGTTTCTCAAGGCTCGGTCACACTGAGCGAAAGCGAAAGTGAAATATATCAAGTTCAGAAGAGGAAATCCGTCTATTAACTCAATGTTAATTTTGGAATTTGAATTTGCATGCATTATTGCACTGTGTATGTAATGCCACCTTATGTTATTTCAAGTCATAATCATAAATTATGTTAATGCCAGGC
>JBCAUG010081226.1:0-22484 GCA_038406175.1 Haplosyllis leylae | reverse complement strand
CCAAATGACCCAGGAACAGAGACTGGGAAAAGACCTGGAACCAGAGACTGGGGTACCCCCCAATTTGTGGACAGACAGCTGTTAACACATTACCTCCCATCGTACTTCTTACGCGGGTGGTAATTACAGCCAATTGCCTATTGGCAACTTTAATTTCCGAGGTGAAAAACAACTAGTAATTACAAACAAATATCGATATTTTCCAGAATTTCAACTTGTCCATTCGATGTTGAAATCAACTAGTCCAGTAGTAAAATCCACTTGTTACGGACAATTGTCATATTGTCTCGAGTAGTACCGATACAGGAGCCCCAAATCCGGCATGTGTGTTGACAGCTCTACAATATACAAATGTTACATGATTGCCTGTTTGTTGGTTGTGCTGACATATCACATGGTTTATTTCCAAAAAGGAATCGATCAAAATAGAATAGCAATCGATGTTTAAGTTTTATTTTTGAACTTAATTTTCTGCAGATTTCCTCCCAAAACACGTAAGGCTGGGATTTCGCCATTCATTGGAGTGAAGATGAAAAGCTGTTACGCTTGCAACATTTGCGACCGGACATTGACAAGTAGTTCCAGCTTGAAATCCCATTATAAAGTGCATGGTGATCAAGGGGATTACAAGTGTCCTCACTGCCCAAAAACCCTTGCATCTTCCCAAGGTCTGAAGGTACACGTAAGAAAGCACACTGGAGAGAAACCTTATCAATGCAACTTGTGTACAAAAGAATTCACCACCAAAGGGGCTCTGACATATCACGTCAAAAAACATACTGGTGAAAAGCCATACAAGTGCGAAGAATGTGAAGCATCATTTCGAGCAAAACAACAGTTAGATTATCATTCAATGAAAGTGCATACCGGAAAAAGGCCTTTTCCATACACTCTCTGCGACAAAGCATTCATTCTCAAATTCAGTTTGAATTACCACATGAAAAAAGTGCACAGTGGAGAAAGGCCTTACAAGTGCGTGGCCTGTAACAAATCATTCATTGTTGAAGGACAGCTGAAATATCACAACATGAGAGTACATACTGGAGAGAGGCCTGTCCAGTGTTGTGAGTGTGATGCTGCATTCATACTCCAGGTAGAATTAGAAAGTCATATGAAGAAAGTACACCGGGGAGACAGTTGTTACCATTGTGATGTGTGTGATCAAGTATTCATTTTGAACATAGATTTACAATTCCACATGATGACCCACACTGGAGAGAAACCCAAAAACTGTCTGGACTTTGCATGGAGAAGCAGTGTGTTACAGTCAGACAGGAACAGACCATTTAGATGCGCCAAGTGCGGTAAATCATTTAAGAAACGCAGTCGCCTTAACGTACACAGCTGGATACACACAGGAGAGAAACCACATCAGTGTCCATTGTGCCCTAAGCGATTCAGAAGAATGAGACGATGGAAGGAACATGCGCAAAAGCATTTGTCATGAACCTAATTGCATGCAGTGATTTTAAAAGATATTTGTACTGTTCCCGAACGAAGCGTCGCTTATGTGGGAAATAGGGTAAATTAAAGTTGCTGGACATTCATGATATCAATTTCCCAAAACAGCAGATTCAAGGATTTTTTACAGGTCGCGATGTTTTAATTGAAAAACATAATCTCCATTTTTTTGACCAACAGTTGAACTTTATCTGGTGTCAGTGGCCGAAGTAAAAGCTAAGAAAGAAAATATCTGTTGAGTTTTGTTATGCATTCAATGATTCGTTTGTATTGTACTGGGTGACCTAAAACAAGAACCCCAGTATCTGCTAGCGTCATTTATTCTAGAAGTGTCGCATACCCGCATACTCCATTTTGACAGGAAGTTCATTTCCATATACAGGTATCTATTGACCATACCACTGTCAAATTTTGATCTCATTGAAAGTACTTTGTGATCTATGTGTTACACAGATGGTTCGCCTTTGAAAGGCATTCTTGATAAGACGGAGAAAATATATCACATGGTTTCATTTCCCTGAATGGATATTTAATTTAATTAATTGTTGTTCAGATTTTACATCAAGGACACTCGAAATGTTAAGTCTATCTGTAACGGTTCTTTTATAGTTTTCAAGGCTACAGTAAATGGTTTGTTTTTTTTTTTTCAGATTTATTTTTCCCTTTTTTTACCAAAAACTCCATAAATTATCAAACCAATTCGATACATATTAAATTTAGGTACATTTTTGTTTAAATTCAGATTTAGGGACCATCTAAGGCAAAGGAAAAGTGAAGTCTAGAACTAAATGAAGATGAAGAACTCCCACACGTGTAATGTTTGCGGTCGGACATTTGCTAGTGCTACCGGATTGGAAAAACATAGTAAAGTGCACACTGGTCAACAGGATCACAAATGTCCATTTTGCCCAAAGAGCTGCGTGTCTGCTTATGTTCTAAAGATTCACATAAGAAAGCACACTGGAGAGAAACCTTACCAGTGCAACATGTGCCTAAAACGGTACACCAACAAAGGTGCATTGACATACCATATTAAAATACATACTGGAGAAAAACCACATAAGTGTCAAGAATGTGAGACATCTTTCAGAGATAAAGGTCAGTTAAAAAATCACGTGATGAAAGTGCACACTGGCGAAAGGCCTTTCCAATGCACTGAATGCGAGAAAGCGTTCATCAGAAAATTCAGCTTAGATTATCACATGAAAAAAATACACACTGGGGAGAGACCTTACAAGTGCGTGACCTGTAATAAATCTTTTATTCTTGAGGGACATCTGAAATATCACAACATGAAGGAACATACTGGAGAGAGACCTTTCAAGTGTTTTGAGTGTAATGAAGCTTTCATGCTCAAAATACACTTAGAACACCACATGAAGAAAGTGCATTGGGGAGACAGTCGTTACCATTGTGATGTTTGTGATCAAGTGTTCATTTTGAACATAGATTTACAATTCCACATGATGACCCACACGGGGGAGAAACCCAAAAACTGTCCGGACTTTCCTTGGAGAAGAAATATATCACAACCTGACAGGAATAGACGATTTAAATGCACCAAGTGCGGTAAATCATTTAAGAAACGTGGTCGCCTTAATGTACACAGTCGGATACACACAGGAGAGAAGCCACATCAGTGTAGTATGTGCCACAAGATATTCAGAAGAATGAGACGTTGGAAGGAACATGTGCAAGAGCATTTCTAAGTTACAGGAGGCATGTCGAAAGGATTGTGCATTTGATTGTGTGCATGTACTCGCTATTTTAAGGAGCTGTGCAAAGACGCAGTTTGTGTAATGCACAGAAATAGAAATAAGTGAAAAGTCGGATGTCTGGTTTGGTGTCCTGTCATCGCAAGACTGTACCAGATATCACTTTGTTCTTATTCGAATTATGCTTTTTACTGTGTTTTTCTCAGCCGTTGAAAACTCAGAAAAGCCATTTCTACATATTTCACATGGATCAATTTTTGTTTAATTCAGGTTTTATGACCACCTGTGACAACAAGATCCTGAAGCTTTATTCATTCGAAGTGATATCTGAATGAAATGAAGATGAAGAGCTCCTCCACTTGCAATATTTGTGGCCGCACATTTGCAAGTGCTGCAGGTTTGAAAAGTCATAGTAGAGTGCATACTGGACAGAAAGATCACAAATGTCCTTTTTGTGCGAGGACCTGCTCATCTGCTTACAATCTGAAGATTCACATTAGAGTTCACACTGGGGAAAGACCTTTTGAGTGTAATATATGCCCAAAACGATACACCACGAAAATTGGTCTGCAATCTCATATCAGAGTGCATACTGGAGAAGAGCCTTTCAAGTGTCAAGAATGTGAAGGAACTTTCAGAACCAAATGGTCTTTGGATTATCATTTGATGAAGGTTCACACTAGAGAAAGACCTTTTCCGTGCACTGAATGTGAGGAAGATTTCATATTAAAAAACCAGTTGGTTTACCACGTGAAAAAAGTGCACACTGGAGAGAGATACGCATGTGAGACATGTAACAAATCCTTCGTTTCTGAATCAAACTTGAAATATCACAATATGAGAATGCATTCTGAAGAGAAACCTTTTCCATGTCGTGAGTGTAGTACAACTTTTAAGTACAAAGTACAATTAGAACATCACATGAAAAAGATGCACTGGGGTGACAGTCGTTACCATTGTGATATATGTGATAGAATGTTCATTTTCAACATGGATCTAAGATTGCATAAGGTCACACATGCCACTGAGGAACCAAAAGCATGTCCTGGATTTACACAGAAATGCTCCAAGTGTGGCAAATCATTCAGGAAACTGGATCGGCTTAAGGTACACATGCGAAGACACACAGGAGAGAAGCCACATCAGTGTCCAGTGTGCCTTCATAGATTTAGAAGAATGAGATGTTGGAAAGAACATGCCCAAACACATATCGTGTGATTATGTCACAAGATTTTCTGGAAATACAATGACAGACGGACACTACATTGTACACTGTCAGCAAGGGATTGAAAAAGGAGACTAATAATAGTGTTCTATACTTAAAGATCCTCTACAATGAATGTATGTTAACATAGTGGATATTCAAAGGGGATGCACATAACTCTAACCAATTTTCTGATACAAATTTTAAGGAAAATCAGCACTAAGGGGCAGTGTTTTTACAGATGAAGGAACTGAAATATTTGATTATGTTCGAAGTGATTGCATGACGTTGAGAAACAAGGAAAATGATTTCATATTGAAGGTTTTTACCACATGGCTAAAAAACAAAGAATATTCTACTGCTTTTATTTTCCATTCTGAGTTTTCCTTCAAAAAGCCAAATTGATTACTGAAAACAGAACCTTAAGAGTATGAAATCAGTTGCTGTTTGAAATACATGTCGGTTCTATGACGCAAGGAATAAAAAAGCTTCCAAAAATGCGGGCAATTTGACATTGACTTGAATGTAGCCACCGTCAACCAGCCCGGCGCACAGGTCACCAAGAAAAATATTCGGTTGTAAGTGTCATCCTCACTCTTATTTCTGTACTAAACGACTTTGTTCATTATAATTCAGATTTCACAACAACCAAAGACCAGCGGAGCGGTGAGATTTACACATTTCAATGAAGTGAAGATGAACTGTTACACTTGCAACATCTGTGGCCAGAAATATGGTAGTAACTCGGGTTTGAGGCAACATATCAAAAAGCATTCTGGTGAAAAAAATTACAAGTGCCGATTTTGTCAAAGGGTATTGGCTTCTCGACAAAGTTTGAAGCATCACGAAAGAAGGCACACCGGGGAAAGACCTTATGAGTGTAACATATGCCAAAAACGATACACCGTGAAAATTTCTCTGCAGACTCATGTTAGAGTGCATACTGGAGAAAAGCCTTTCAAGTGTCAAGAATGTGAAGCAACTTTCAGAACCAAGTTGTCTTTGGATTATCATTCGATGAAGGTTCACACTGGAGAACGGCCCTTTCCCTGCACTGAATGTGACAAAGCATTCATAATCAAAGGAAATTTACAATACCACATGAAAAAAGTGCACATTGGTGAGAGATACACATGTGGGACATGTAATAGATATTTCATTTCCGAACATAACTGGAAACATCACAATATGAGGGCACATACTGGAGAGAAACCTTTTCGATGCTGTGAGTGCCATACTACTTTTGTTTACAAAATACAATTAGAAAGGCACATGAAAAAAATACACTGGGGTGACAGTCGTTACCATTGTGATATTTGTGATAAAGTGTTCGTTTTCAACATGGAGCTAAGATTGCATAAGGTCACACATGCCACTGAGGAACCAAAAGCATGTCCTGGATTTACACAGAAATGCACCAAGTGTGGCAAATCATTCAGGAAACTGGATCGGCTTAAAGTACACATTCGAAGACACACAGGAGAGAAGCCACATCAGTGTCCCCTGTGCCAGCATAGATTTAGAAGAATGAGACGTTGGAAGGAACATGTACACGGACATCTTTCCTGCACCTAAAATATGTGATTTATGTCACAAGATTTTTTGCAAATATGCTAAAACGCACGAAAGACGGACGCTACACAGTAAACAAGGGATTGACAAAGGAAAGACTGTTATTCTGTGGTCCACACATGGGATTTTCTACAATGACTGGATGTTGTGAAATCCGATGTCTGAACATGATAACTTTTTAACGTTTTAGCGTATTCGAGTTGTTCTGGAACAAAACACCCATAAAGTTAAATTACTAGAAATTCAAAGGAGTTGGGTATAGACTCTGAAAACTTTTTCTGATACAAATTTTAAGGAAATGTTGCACTAAAGGGTACTGTTTTTTACAGATGCGTACCGTATAACATGACAAATAAACTGGGAAGATGAAAGAACTAAAATATTTTTTGAAGTGATTATAAACATCGAGATGCACCAGCATAAAATTTATTTTATTGACGCAAATATTAAGAAATGCCCAATATTTCCAAGCTTTTGTGGCTGAAGTCTTTTCAGATCGCAAGGAACAGAGAAGTTTCTAGAAATGTGGAGAATTTCATTTGGACTACACTTGAACATAGCCATTCTCAACCTAACCGATACAGAAAAATGTTTCAAGTGTGTGTAACGATATCAGCCTTCATTTTGATTTCTGTACTTCCTTGTAATTCAGGTTTTGGAACGATGAAAGACCAACGAAGCGGAAAAATTTACATTTAGATGACGTGAAGATGAAGAACGAATACACTTGCAACATCTGTGGTCGGAAATATGGAAGTAACTCGAGTTTGGTGCGTCATAGCAAAAAACATACTGGTGAAGTAAATTACAAGTGCCGATTTTGCCAAAGGACATTGGCGTCACGACAAACTTTGGAGCGACACGAAAGAAAGCACACTGGGGAAAAACCTTATCGATGCAACTTGTGTCAAAAAGGATACGCTGGTCCTAATGCGCTGCAGTATCATGTCAGAAAACATACGGGAGAGAAGCCATACAAGTGTCAAGAATGTGATGCCGCTTTTATTCAGAAAAACCATTTGGACAATCACATGATGAAAGTGCACACTGGAGAAAGACCCTACAGGTGTCAAGAATGTGATGCAGCTTACATTCAGAAACACTGTTTGGATTACCACGTGAAAAAGGTGCACACTGGAGAAAGGCCCTACAGGTGTCAAGAATGTGATGCAGCTTTCATTCAAAAAGAACAATTGGATTACCACGTGAAAAAAGTGCACACGGGTGAAAGGCCTTTTCCCTGCACAGAATGTGAGGAAGCATTCATAATAAAAAGCAGTTTGGATTATCACATGAAAAAAGTGCACACTGGTGAGAGATACACATGTGGGACATGTAGCAAATCATACATTCTTCAAAAGGACCTGAAACGTCACAATACCAGGGTACATAAGGGAGTCAGACCTGTTAGCTGTTTTGAGTGTAATACATCATTCATAGGCCAAAGAGACTTAAACCAGCACAGGGGAAAACTACATCGGGCACATGAGTGTGGTGTGTGTCATCAAGTATTCAGTTCTAAAAAAGATTTACAAACCCACATGATGACACATGATACTGAGAATCCGGAAAGGAGTCTGGACTTCGCATGGAGAAGCAGTGTATCACAATCAAATACAGACAGGCGGTTTGAGTGCGCAAAGTGTGAAAAATCCTTCAAGAAACGTGGTCGTCTTTCGGTGCACATCCGGAAACACACAAGAGAGAGGCCGCATCAATGTCCCTTGTGCCATGAGAGATTTAGAAGAATGAGATGCTGCAAAGAGCACATGCAAAAGCATTTGACCTCACTGTTTTGGAAAAAACACACTTTTTAAAACTTCTTTCAATAAGCCAAATTGATTGCCAACGATAGAACCTTATGCCATGAAAACATTTCCCGTTTAAAATAAATGTCAATTCTATGTCATAAGGAAGAGGAAGCTTCAAAAAATTGCATGAAATTTGATTTCGACTTAAACGTACCACCGTTAACCTTCCCGATGCGCAGGTCACCCAAGAAAAATCAAATGCGCAAGTGTACATGTGTGACGATCAACTTTACTTTGATTTCTATAATTTACAGTATTACTTATTATTATAATTCAGATTTCGCAACAACCTTGGGGACTTGAAAACATTTAAGTGAAGATGAACGAATACATTTGCAACATCTGTGGCCGGAAATACGGAAGTAACGGGAGTTTGGTACGTCATAGCAAAAAGCACACTGGAGAAGCATATTTCAAGTGCAGATTTTGTCCAAAGACATTGGCTTCTGGACACAGTTTGAAGATTCACGAAAGAAAACACACTGGGGAAAAACCTTTTAAGTGCAACCTATGCCAAAAACGGTATTCTAATGCTAGCGGGCTGAGATATCATATCAGAAGAAAACATACAGGAGAAAAACCTCACAAGTGTCCAGAATGTAACAAAGCTTTTATTCAGAAATGTACCTTGAACACTCACTTGATGGAAGTGCACACCGGAGAGAGGCCCTTTCCATGTTCTGAATGTGAGGAAGCATTCCTACTAAAAATAAAGTTGGATTATCACATGGCCAAAGTGCACACTGGAGAGAGATACACATGTGGGACTTGTAGCAAATCATACATTCTTCAAAAGGACCTGAAACGTCACAATATGAAGGCACATACTACAGAGAGACCTTACAAGTGTGGCAAGTGTAGTAAATCATTCGTCACATTTAAAGAATTGACATACCACAACATGAGGGTACACACTGGAGAGAGACCTTTCCAGTGTCGCCAGTGTAATCGTGGGTTTGTTCTCAATGGAGAACTTCAACAACACGTTAGAAGAAAGCACCAGGGACAAAGTCGTTGCTGTTGTGCTACATGTGATAAAGTATTCAATTCTGACATTGATTTACAAGCTCACGTTAAAATCTGCACAGATTTTCCAGGACCATTTGTGTGCAGTCACTGTGGCAAATCATTTAAAAACCGTGGTCGCCTCAACGTGCACAACCGTAAACACACAGGAGAGAAACCACATCACTGTCAACTGTGCCACAAGGGTTTCAGAAGAATGAGACGATGGAAGGGACATGCACAAGAGCATTTCTAAATTACACGAAGCATGGCGAAAGGATTGTGCAACCTTTGTGTCATTTGAATGTGTACTTGTTACATTTTAAGCTGTACAAAGATGGAATTGGAAAGAACATGCTCAAAGGCATTTACCACCAACCTAAGCTGTGTGAGTTGGCAAAGATGAAATGTTCACAAACAAAGTGACTTCTTTAAGTTACTTCGAAACTGACTTTGTGAGTTTCATCTGGTTGTACTTTTCGATAGGGAATTTTCGTGCTGTAAATGAAGAAGCGAAATATTTTGACATTGTCGTGATTTAAACCAAGCGCTGCTGTTTTATGTGGTAATAATTTTTCCTTCTCAAGAAATGGCAATAAACTTATATTATGTCCCAGATTTTCATCTGTTAATAGAGAGACCACCTGTGAAAAAAAAAGCGATATGTTTTGAAGTTCCAGCGAAGAATGAAGGCCTTACTCACCCAGTTTTGTTGTGTATTCAAAACGGCTTCTTTTGTACATTTCTCAAGACTGATGTACATTCTATTTACAGAAAAATTCAACCAAACGGTTCCACACCAGACGGAATCCGAGGGTAACTTAATTTAGGACACCGTTTCGTTACTACTTTGAAAAGTCGCCAAACAGAAATGAAGAGAGGAAAAAGGCGTTTCTACTGTCCGACTTGCGGTGTGTTTTTCGCAAAGCAACACGTTTTGAATCAGCATTTGCTGATTCACACTGGCAAGAAACCCTTTAGATGTAAAGAATGTAAAAAATCATTCAGGCAAAAAGCAACTTTGAACAGACATCTAAGGATACACACTGGGGAAAAACCATATCAGTGTGATATATGTTCACAGGGATTCACCCAAAAGGCTCATCTGAACTTGCACGCTATAAAACATTCTGGAGAAAAGCCATACAAATGTAAAGAATGCGATGGAACATTCGTCACAAAGCAATGTTTAGAGAAGCACATGTTCATCCACCGTCGAAAAAGGCCATATAGCTGCAATGAGTGTGGGAAATCGTTTATTTCCAAAGGAAATCTGCAGCGTCACTTGAGAACCCACACCGGAGAAGAGCCATTTGAGTGTTCTGAATGTTTTATGTTGTTTAATGATAAAAGTAACTTGTTGAGTCACATGAGACAGCACACATGTGAGAAGCCCTTTCAATGTAATAAATGTGGGAAGTCATTTACGAGAAAAAATGCATGTAGGAAACACGTGTGTGAACAAGACAAGGAGAGAGAAGTGCATGCCAAAAGTGACACTGAATATGAAAAATCCATGGAAGCAAATGAGAACGGGAAAGGCTCGAAGAAATCTTTTCGGTGTAACTATTGCCAGAACTCCTACACGCGGAGGTACACACTAAATTGCCACGTTAAGAAGAAACACTTTATTCTTGAAAACCCTACCCAAGAAAGTGACAGTCAGACTGCGTCTTCAGAAGAAAACGTTATTCAAAACCTCAACACCTCCACAGAGGAACCGCGAAATCTGAACCAAATTGCATCTGCGGAAGAATACCTCAATGCACAGGAATACCAGATTGAGAAAGGGGGCCAACCTGCGTCTGCAAGGGATTACCCAAATCAGAACCAAGTAGTGTCTGAGGGGGAAAACGAGAACCGCCATACGTACAAAGAGGAATACCTAAATGAGGACGTGCCTGCGTGCACAGAGGAGTATGAAAGGAATCATAAATGTCTCTTATGTTCAAAATCTTTTCGAGTAAAAAACCGGTTGGAAGTGCACTTAAGAAAACACAGTGGCGAAAAACCTCACAAATGTATTGTGTGTTGTGAAGAATTTAGAAGAATGAAACATTGGAAAAAACATGTGTTAAGTCATGATTGACGTCTGGAAAATCTCAATTGTGTTCGCTGTGTACTTATATCGTATGGGATGAATAAGACTAAAATGTAGTTGTGATTCATTAATTTGTTACAATTCTATCATAATGATAATTTGTTAAAACAATTTAGTAAAACTGTTGTGAAATGTTGCTTGCTTAAAAATTAAAACCTATAAAGAAATGTAATCTCTCTACGATAGTGGTGCAATTTTTACAAGTGAAGTGTTTATCATGATGTTGCGTAAACTTTCATATACTTGGACAATTTTGTTCACCACTACCTTACGGGTTGGTGTAATTTACAGTGTAGATCTTTTTTTGTAAACGCACTCAAACAAAGGAAAACTGTGTATGACTTTTCAATTTATTTCAGTTTTGATCCAGAGTCTGATGATAGTTTCAAAACACTACAAGCAGTCTCAATCATTCCATAAAGCCAGAATGCACTTAAATTATGACTCAAAGTTACATCCTTTGCATGCACCGAATGCGACAAAGGATTCATTGCAATGAAAGACAAGTTAGATTATCACATGAAAAAGTGCACACTGGAGAGAGACCACAAATGCATGAAATGCAGCAAATCACTCATTATTGAAGGAAATGTGAAAAGTCACAATACGAGGACACAGGCCTATCCGCGAGTGCGATGATGCCTCCATAAGCAGTACAGACTAGAACATTCATGTGAGAAAAAAGCACCAGAGAGAAAGTTCGCACCACTGTAGTATGTTTAGTTGAGTATTTTATTCAGCAATTGATGTGCTGTTCCATTTGATGGTACATGGAACTGGAAAGCCAAAAGGAAGGGCTAGATTTTGCACCCGAGATGCCAGGAAACAACTTGACGCCGTAAGGCCATGTATATGCACCAACTGCAGTGAATCCTGGCAAAAATGTGGTCGCTTTTAGGTGCACAGCTGGAAACGTACAACAGAGAAGTCACATCAGTGCCACTTGTGTCATGAGAGCTTTAGAAGAGTGAGACACTGTAATGAACACATGTTCGTGTATTTATTTCTTACCCTAACCCTTTACCCTTTTAAAGTGTCCGTCAGATATCAATGGCTCTGTGAAGAATGAAGAACACGCTCAGTTGTATTGTGTACACATCACTTAGATTTCACACTTCTCAAGAATTAAACAACATTCTCTTTCCAGAAAACACGCGATGTTTAGACCAGATCGTTTCTACCGTTCTAGGAGAATCAACAACCAGCCTGGGACGCTTTTCAAGAGATCGGGCAACCAGCCGGTCAGGTCTTCTGGGAGATCCATCACCCAGTCAACGACGTCGTCTGGGAGATCGGTGAACCATCAAAGTACACGTAAGAAGAGAAGAAAGGCGCGTTTCCTCTGCTCGATCTGCGGTAGATTGTACACCCACATGCACGTCTTGAATCAGCATTTGCGTACACACACTGGCGAAAAGCCGTTCCAATGCGAATACTGCAAAAAATTATTCAGCCAAGAAGCAACCCTGATCAGGCACCGGAGGTTACACACTGGTGAAAAACCCCATCAGTGCGGTATATGCTCGCAACGTTTCACACAAAATGCCCATCTAAAGTCTCACCTAAAACATTGGCGAGGAAAGTCGTACATTTGCACTAAAGGTGATGAAGCAACCGCGGTCAGGCATCGTAAGCTACACACTGGTGAAAAACCCTATCAGTGTGGTATATGCTCGCGACGTTTCACACGAAATGCTCATCTGAGGTCGCACTTAAAACGTTGCAATGGAAAAGCACACAAATGCATTGAATGCGATGAAGGATTCCTTGTGGAAAAATCATTACCAACCCACATGCGCAGCCGGCTTAGGAAAAGACCGTACAGCTGTGATGAGTGTGGGATGTCGTTTATTTCGCAAGGAATTCTACAACGTCACATGATTACTCACATCGAAGATGAATCGGAATGGACAATAAGTTCTGATGACAAGGATATTGCAGGGGAAATGGTTCAGTGTAGTAAATGCGGAAAGTTCACCGCCAGTCTTCAAATAGAGAATGAAGAGCATCTGACAAGTGACAGTGAATCGGAGAATGAAGAGCATCTGACAAGTAACAGTGAATCGGAGAATGAAGAGCATCTGACATGGAACAGTGATTCGGAGAATGAAGAACATTTGACAAGTGACAGTGAATATGAAGAAACGCCGGAAGTGGTAAAGAAATCGTCTTGTCCGGAGTCCAACTTGTGTAGGGACGATAGGCACGATAAAACACACTCGAATCCTGAAAATGGTAATGATCAAAGTTGGAGTCGCACTGCGTCTGAAAAAGAATACCCGACTCAGAACTACAGCGGTTGCACACAGGAACACCTAAATCGGAGCCAAATTCCACTTGCAGAAGAATACCTGTATGAGAGTCGCCCTGTGTCCACATGGGAACGCTCGAATCAAAACGAAACTACATCTACCAAGGAGTGCCTGTCCGAGTCTACAAAGGAATGCCCAAAAAAGAACCCAAGTGCATCTGCAGAGCTGCCTATGCCCATGACGGAATACACAAATCAGAGCTCAGCTGTGTCTTATGGGAGATTCCTCAATGAGAACTTGCCAGAATACCTAAATAAGAGCCCAGCTGCATCTACCGTGGAACACATGAACGATAGCCTGCCTGAGTCTACAAAAGAGTGCCGCAATAATAGCCCGACTGCGTCTCTAGGGCTGGCTGTATTTATTAATCGGGAATACCCAAATATAAGCCCGACTGCGTCTCCGGAGCTACCAGTGTTTTACCAAGAATGTCCAAATGGTAGTCCGATTGTGTCTTCGGGGAAATTCCTCAATGATAGCCTGCCAGTGTTCAAACAGGAATATTCGAATTACAACCCGACTGCTTCTGCGATGGAATACACGACTAAGGGCCAAACAGAATATCCAGAGGAATACCTGAGTGTGCCTGCTTCTACGGAGGACTTTGAAAGAAATAATAAATGTCACTTGTGTCCCAAATCCTTTCGGGTAAAAAGCCGACTGGAAGTGCACTTGAGAAAGCACAGTGGTGAAAAACCTCACGAATGTGTGGCATGTACTGAAAAATTTAGAAGAATGAGACATTGGAAACGGCATGTGTTGAATCATGCTTGACGGCTGGAAAAAATCTCTATTATGTTCTTTTAGTACATGCGTCTTTTTTGGTGAATGAAACTTATAAAGTATGTGGTCTTAACTTAGTGATTTCTTACAGAGCTAATAACATGAGAATTGATTGAAACAGTTTGATAAAACGTGAGTAATGATTAATGACTTCTGTTTGAAATTTTGTATTCTTAAAACCCAAGAGCAAATGTAATATCTCTCTACAATATGATTGCAATTTTTACAAGTGAAGTAAAATTTGATATTTTCGCACAAATGTGTCCATTATCTTACGGATTGACAAAATATGCAATGAATATTATTTTGTAAACGCACCTGATTGTCAGTTATTGAAGCGAAGAAAAACTACGTTTCGGGGAGAGTAAAACGTTTGGTTATTGTCAATATTACATAAATGTCAATTGGACGAGCAACAGTGGTATGCAGTTTCATTTGTATGACGGGTGGAGCTGCAATGTAGTACAGTATTTGTCACGATACCAGTGTTGAGATGTGATTTTCTGTGCATGATATATTGAGGAAAATTTACTATATTTCTTAGTTTCATCAGTAAATCGCTCATTCAATGGTGTTTAAGAATTACGCAAAGATTAGATGGTAGTTTTGTTTTTTCATTGATTAAAGTCCAAATAAAACTCGTAACAAAAATCTGTGAATTTTGATTGACGAGTTTTGTTTTACAACATACTTTTTTGCAACTTTGTTAAATTTTCTGTCAACTTTGTAAATAGTTTTGGATTACTTTTACAAAATAAAACTTTGTCAATATCAATGAAAGAAGTGTGCCCCTTTTTAAGAAAGAAGAAGAAAACCTACGAGAGGACAAGCTATATGGAAAGTGCAATTATGCGCTCATTATTGTTGACATCGGTCATTACTCGATAGATTGGTAAATCTAGGGGGTTGACGCTACAACAAAAATACAAAATTTCTTCAAAGTGGATATTTCACAACTTTTTGGGTTCGTGCATTTTGAAACATTGCTCCTGTAATGTCCAATTTCAATTTTCTTCCTAAAAAAACAATGCCCCGATGTAAAGTTCTCAATCAATCACCCCCTCCCCCGCGGGACGCCCTCTCTTGTAATGGTTGCGGTAAACCTCCTCTGTATAAAGTTTACTTATGTTACAGGCACTGCCATCACTTACAGGTGCTGTCATAACTTTTACAGTTGACATTAATAAGTTACATAGCTACACACAGGAGAGCACCTGTAGTTTTCTAATGTGGACTGTAACAGCACCTGTAAAAGTGACAACAGTAGTGTAACTTTTGTCAACTTTTTTACAGGTGCGTTTTTGCAATCAAGTAAACCATCACAAGAGGGGGGGGGATTTTCATACGCTAGGCTATTGAAATCTACGGAATGAAGGAGACGGTTTCGAATGCTGATACTGCACGTGTAAGAGAAATCAAATGTAAGTACATTGTTTTTGTATTAATTGTTGCATAAAGCGATTGAATATGTCAAAATAAATCTTCGGCGAAGTTCCTTTAATTTGTTGTCCACATACAGAGTTGTCATTTGAATGGCATGTTCATATAGATCTACTTGGTAGATCTAATCTAGATCGACGTAGGTTAGACCGTTAAACTAGACGTAGGTGCAGATGTAAACTCTCTAGATCTAGCACGATTATATTTTTGGTGGCTTGTTAGAGTTACCTTAGTGGTTGATTGATGGTTTTTGCCCCGAAAATTGGGCCCGTGGTGGGGACCTACAAAGGCCTTTTGCGGCTCAGTGAATTTACATGGGATGATAGTTCTATTTGCAGGTGGTGGGGACATCTAACTACTATATGTTGTAATCGAAATTTTTTTTGCCACAGGTGGTGGGGACCCTAAAACCTAGTAAAGAATGCACTTTGCTCCCCTTCACTCCCTTCACCCTCCTTCACTCCCCTACCCTCGATAGGTTGTGGGGACCTAATGATTTCACAGTGCAGGTGGCAGGGACTTTAAAACCTAGTGCCTATAGCCCTGAATACCCGGCCATGAACAGATTCAAGGCCCGGGCCTCAAATAGCCTTGAATGTATTCAAGGCCTTTTGCCATTGCTGCCCCTTCACTCCCCTGTTTGAGTATAAATAGAGATACAGCCTGCAATTGAAAAATGCCTTGAATAGAGCCATAAAAGGGGCATTGAATAAGGTCTTGAGTATAGCCTTGAAAATAGCCTTGAATAGCTCCTTGAAAAGTGCCTTGAATATAGCCTTGAAAAGTGCCTTGAATATAGCCTTAAAGATTCATGGCCTTTTCGGGGTTTTGTGGCCTTTTTGGCCCTTTTGCCCCCCTTCACTCCCCTACCTCAATAGGTGGTGGGGACCTAATCATTTCACACAGCAGGTGGCAGGGGCTTTAAAACCTAGTTAGAATCATTTGGGCTGAGGGAGTGGGGAACCCCTGCTCAATTTTTTTAAATTTAGGCTGTGAGTGTGGGAGGAGGTGCAAGGGTGTTAGTGTGAGAGTGCTAGAAGTGTGAGTGTAGGAGGAGGTGCGAGTGTGGGAGGGGTGGAAGTATGAAAGAAATTGCTAGTTTATCGAATGAGTGAGATGGATCCTTGTACTAAACACTGTTTGGAGTAACTTTCAAGCAATTCCAGGCTATTAGCAGCCAAATTTAAGAGATTCAAGGCTGAGCATTAGCGGCCACGAATAGATTCGAGACCCCGGCTGCAAATAGCCCTGAATACCCTGCCACAAACAGATTCAAGGCCCGGGCCTCGAATAGCCTTGAATGTATTCGAGGCCTCTTGCCTTTGCTCCCCTGTTTGAGTATAAATAGACATGCAGCCTGCAATTGAAAAATGCCTTGAATAGAGCCTTGGAAGGGGGCATTGAATAGTGTTGAATAGGGTTGTTTGTGTAGCCTTGAAAAGTGCCTTGAATAGAGCCTTGAAAATATCCCTGAACATAGCCTTGAATAGAGCATTCAATAGGGCCTTGAAAATTGCCTTGAATATAGCCTTGAAAAGTACCTTGATATAGCCTTAAAGATTCATGACCTTTTCAGGGTTTTGTGGCCTTTTTCGGGGTTTTGCGGCCTTTTCAGAGCGAGCACTTGCTACTCAGCGGGCGGTATGTCGTATGCCTCTTGCGTTCACGCAGGAGGACTTTCTTGTTCTTAAATGCATAGTGTTGGAAAAAGACAATTTTGTCCCTATGTTTTTAAAATTATTTACTTTTTACTTGATGGAATATATTCCAGATGTGAAATAATGCGTTAGCTGTGAACAAAATTGTAGGTATTATTTTCTTTGTATATTTTCTTTTGGGTTGGCTCAATTTGAATTCTTCGTGTGGAAATTAGAATATGTGCGCACCTTGTGTGGAAAGGGATGTAATGTTTCATGCGGTAAGCGCACTGATCTAAATGTCAATGGAAAGCACAGGGATCTGGAATGATATGCGTGACTAACAATGGTTTTACAATTTACCTATTGAAAAACAATTATTTCACTATTCTCTTTATTTTCAGACGGAATGTCTTCCTTTACACTGAAGTGAACCAAGTTAAGGAAGAAAACATGTCCTCGACATCAAACCAGAATGAGTGGTGGTGTTTACAAGTGCCTGTGGTGCAGCCAGTGTTTTAGTCAACGTATTGATTTGAAATACCATTTTCGAAAACACCACTGGGATGACAAACCTTTTTTCTTGTCATATTTGCGAAAAGTCGTACACACAGCGAAAAAACCTCTTATACCATATAAGTGCACATTCCGATGAAAAGCCATATCAGTGTGACCAATGTTCTCAGAGTTTCAGATCAAAGGATCATGTGCACAGTCACATGAAAACACATTCGGATTGTAAATTCTTCGAGTGCCCCTTGTGTAAGAAACAATTTACGCGCAAAGATAACTGTCTACGACATGTGTCTCTTCACAAAGAAGCAACTCACCAATGCCACGTTTGCAGAAGGTCTTTCCGCAGAAAGGATAACCTCCAGGCTCACATGAAGAGACACAAAACAAAGCCAAAGGAAAATAAGCAAAAGGCGCAAACGAAGTTGCAAAGTAACAAGCGTGACAATTCTTTAAGAAAGGAACCTTATCTGTCAACGGACGATCCCTCAGCAGGGAACGCTTTTGCAGTTATCTGCGCGAAAGGAAACCCCGAAAGTTGATTTGAGAAAACACAAAATAACAAAGGAAGAGTTACACCAACCGCAACTAATAGAGAAGTTAAGGGTTAAGAAATGTCAAACACCTTCTAGAAGACAGTCGGGTCCACCGGATGATCCACTGGAAGAAGGGTATTTTAGGCGGTTATCCCCGAATACGGAAACTCCGAAAGCAGATTTGAGCAGACACAAAATAACAAAGGAAACCTTAGACCAACCGCCAACTGCAGAGAAATTGCAAATTAAAACACTTGTGACACTTTCTCAAAGACAGTTGAGTCCGCCAGACGATTCACCCAGAGAAGGGATTTCTAGGCAATCATCCCCGAAAAAGAAAACCCTGGAAGGAGATTTGAGCGGACAAGCAATAACAAAGGAGAATTTACACCAACAGAAATCAATCGAGAAGTGGCAAAGTAAGAGACGCGAGTCGAGTGTATCTCCCAGGGATACATCTGGAACGGATCTATGCGAAGAACTGCGCAAGGTGTTTAATGATGACTTCCCCACGAAGCGATGGTGTTCATGTGAGAAGTGCAGAAAATCGCGTAGGGTGTACGGTCGGATAGACAAACGGATTAGTTACGACAGTCCACGAAAATGTACCCTATGTGACGTGTCTGTTGAGAGTGAAAAACAGCTCGATGTGCACCTATTAACACATCTATTATAGCGAATTATTTGTTGAATGCTTGCTCAAGACAAATAGACTTTTTATCCAGGAGCAAGAGATTTGCATATGTAAATTTCTGTCCACGTGTTTACAAAACCTGGAAATTTTATTTATTAAGTTTCAGTTGAAGATTAACATGGCAAAAACCAAATGCCGAAAATTATACGAGTGTCATGAGTGTGGTAAAACATTCCTACACCAGACTACTTTAAACTATCACCTGTCAACACACTTCGGTTCAAAATCCTTCAAGTGCGCCGAATGTGGACGTGGGTTCACACAACGTGTTGATCTGGACAGACATATGCGTGTACATCATTCAGGCGAAAAACCCATACAGTCGTTTACGCATAAAACTGACCTGATGAAACACATTACGAGGAGGAACTCCGAGGACAAACCCTGGCAATGCACCGAATGTGATCACAAGTATGCGTCCAAGGGTAGTCTATCTAGGCATATGAAGAAACACACGGGCAACGAAGGATTCAAATGCCTTGCCTGTAATTACAGCTGTATGAAACCCGAAACATTCAAAATTCATACAATAAAACACATTGAGTCAGAAGCAGAAAGTCTGGGAGTTTCAGTGACAGAAAATCATTCTTCAAAGAAATCAACAAAGGAAATTCGCCATTCAGCTGATGCAGCAGTATTGGAATCAGCGTGTACAAACAACAAAGATCATTCCTGCACAATATGTGATTACAAGTGTGGGGACAAGAGTAATTTAGCTAGGCATATGAGGAAACACACGAGAGACGAACAATTACAATGCCTTGCCTGCAAGTGTAAGTTTGTGACTCCCGAAACACTCATCAATCACACGATAAAGCACATCGAGTCAGAAGCAGAAAGTCATTCATCAAAGAAATCAACAAAGGAAGTTAACCATTCAGCTGAGGCAGCAGTATTGCAATCAGCACATGCAAACAACAAAAATCATCCCTGCACGAGGAATTGCATCGGAGACGAACAATTACAATGCCTTGCCTGCAAGTGTAAGTTTCTGACCCCCGAAACACTCATCAATCATACGATAAAGCACATCGAGTCAGAAGCAGAAAATCTGGGAGTTTCAGTGGCAGAAAATCAGTCTTCAAAGAAAGTTCGCCATTCAGCTGACGCAGCAATAGTGACAGAAAATCAGTCTTCAAAGAAATCAACAAAGAAAGTTCGCCATTCAGCTGGGGCAGCAATAGTGACAGAAAATCAGTCTTCAAAGAAATCAACAGAGAAACTTCACCATTCAGCTGAGGGAGCATTAGTGACAGAAAATAATTCTTCAAAGAAATCAGCAAAGAAAGTTCGCCATTCAGCTGTGGCAGCAATAGTGACAGAAAATAATTCTTCAAAGAAATCAGCAAAGAAAGTTCACCATTCAGCTGGGGCAGCAATAGTGACAGAAAATAATTCTTCAAAGAAATCAGCAAAGAAAGTTCACCATTCAGCTGAGGCAGCATTAGTGACAGAAAATAATTCTTCAAAGAAATCAGCAAAGAAAGTTCACCATTCAGCTGAGGCAGCAGTATTAGAATCAGTGTATAGTAACAACAAAGGTCATCCCTGCACAATGTGCAAAAAAGTATTCAAACTAAACTGCAGACTTAGTGTGCACATGAGAAAACATACTGGCGAAAAACCTCACAAATGTCCGGCTTGTGAAGAGTGTTTCAGGAGAATGTGTAAATTTAAGTCACATCTTCTCTCTCATCTCTCCTGAGGATAAAGATTGCGATTATTTAAGTCACACGACTTTAAAGTTTTTTTGGTTTTTTTTGTAGAAGTGTGGTTTTAGTTTAATTACTTCCTTCAGTTTGTTAGGTATTGTCGGACATTTTACTGTATCACTATAATTCATTATGTTTTCTATTTCAGTTTCGCAACTTGTCTTAGAGTAGAGTTGAATTCAAAAAGTAATTTCAAAGAACTAGCTAGGTTTACATGTAGAAATAATTAATTTAGATTATTGTATAGTTTAGAATAGTTCAGTCGCATTGCCATGTTCAATGATAAAATCAGTGTCAATGAAAACGAATGCGAAATAATCGGGTTTTTCACGATAAGCAAATCTGACAGATCTGTCATATCTAACAAAAAATAAAATGTAATTTTTAAGAATTATCACAATGTGAATTTTTAAAGGTATGGGTTATTTAATATTTTCTGTACTTGCTAGATTGTTTGTACTTCATCAAATAATAAACACATACAATAGCAAAGAGTAAAAATCCACTTCTAAATCTGTCAGAGCTGACAGAAATGCGTTTCGTGAAAAACTGGATTGTATATGTGGTTTGGAATACCTTTATAAACTCCAATTTTGATTATTCTAGAAAAATACTCCACACGACCAGATAAAAATACTTAATGATTGAATGATTTATAGTTTGTGACGTCGTACCAATATATTGCCATCTTTTGATACAAATTCAAAACAAACTTGTATTTTTACAGCACAGAGAATTTTAAAATAAATTTCAAAAAAGAAATATAAATAGATTTTGTACAAAAAGTGCCAACATTTGCCGTCTTCGTGAAAAACTCGTGCAAGACAAGGGAAATATTATACAGACCGCCGAAGCAAGATTAGGAGAGGATGCTTGAATTGGTTAAATACAACTTTTGGTCCTTCCTAGCTTGGTCTTCCTATTGTTTCATCGGATAGGGACCGCCCTGTGAACAGACACACATGACTGAAAACATTACCTTCTCTCGCACTAAATGTCCTAAACATGACGATGAATTCATTTGTATTAATGTTTATTGTTTCGTTTGTAACATGCAAAAGGTCCATATATTTCTCCTGCTGCCACTTTGGTAATCAAACAAATGATTTGCCTAATTACAAAAAGCAACCTCATGAGGATTGTTTTATGGAATTAGTGTCACACTGCCTGATACGTTGCATGTGTAAAAACAGCTTGGGAAAAGGTAAAGTTGCTTCCATGTGAATTATAAATGAACAATACAGGTACAAATAATAATAGCGAAATAGGGACAAATTTGTCACAGAAGAAACAAACTGATAACATTTCTGTGGAATATTTTCGTAATATTTCAGTTCTGAAATAATCTGAGCTCGTAATGCAAGAAAGCGAACCCAAAGCTTTGTACAGTATGTGAATTTATTTGACCAATTTATACCATTAAGAGTGTAATTTCATCTGGCAGATCCGAAAAGCAAAAAAAAAAAAAACACCTCGCGTAACCTTGACAACTTTCTTACGATTTCAAGTAAACGTGCAGTTGACCTCTCATTGTTCAGACGAACAAGAAATGACTTCGCCAAATTTGTTTTTTGGATAAAATTCAAATTCGCACACAAAAAAAAAAATGCCAGCAATATACCTACTCTTCGTGAACACGGCACACGGCAGAGATCGCAATTGTTAGTGAAAAAAGTGCGCAAAGCCAGGGAAGTGCCTGAAGGCATCACAATTTATTAATTGCAGGCAATGTAGCCTCGATACACATTGAGCCAATTCTACATAACATCAACCAATGAAGCTGTCAAGTTCACATGAAAACACTGTAATATCATTATTCTCTGACGGGATCTCGCTGAGTACCATCAAATTAAAATTTGGTACACAAAAACCCAGTTTCACAGCATTGGCGAAATGAATGCGAAAATAGAGTTTTTTAGTCGCGCCGCCTCTCCGAGCGGAGCGACTTATCTGGTCACTACGGCGTCTGTATGTATGTATGCTTGCTT